>JAASAO010003881.1:0-13754 GCA_017311375.1 Mytilus coruscus
GCATACATGTAGCAATAACATATGATTTTCAATAAAAATAGCTATGTGGTATAGATTTTACTGATTGTTGAAGGTTGTCCAGTGTCATCAGTTGCTAACCTCCTACAACTTTTGGTCTCTCTGACGGAGAGTTGTCAAATTAGCAATATACCACATCTTCCTTTTCTAATATTATATAACAATCAATTTATGTATTCTTCTTTATAACATTTGGGTATTTTCCCCAGTTATATATATATATATATCTTCTTATATCTATTTACTGCAGGGTTTGTTGCTCGTGCTGTGTGGATGCAGTAGAATGTGTCCCTGTGCTTGTGGTGTATGCCCTTATATTTTTCAATTATGGGTTGTTTGCCTGTGAGAGAGCTTTCACATGTTTATATCTTTGTTCTTAATTGTCAATTATATTTTATGGTGTTTGGATGTATAAATACTCATCCACGCCTGCTATTTTTATTATTGCCCCCTGCTATGGTTTTACTAAGATTTCTTGCAATCTCTGTTTTTGCCCTGTGTTTGTTATATGTCAGTATTGTAATACTTAAGTCTTTACGTCGGGCCTTTTATAACAGTTTTTGTAAGAGTTCTTTTACTGCTTTGCCTATTATTTCCTATTCCGTAATTGTGATCCTTATTCATTGTTACAACCTCCGGTCTTTTTTATTTTTCTTATAACCTTATTTAATTATCATGATTTTACGTAATGGAAAGAAAATTATTAACAACACAACTTCTAGGATATCCACGTGCTTAAACAAACGTATTTGTAATGCCTCTACAGCCAGATTGTTTAACAAAAATGCGCGTGGATATCCACAAATTTTCCCGTGCAATGCCAAAAAGTGACTAACCTGTTTTAGATTAACTTCAAAAAATACTGTACGGTCAACAGTGAACGGGAGATCTTTTTCGCTCTCCTTTTCCTGTGACATTATCTGAAAACTCAAAACCTTATATATGTGGTAACTTGAACCAAACCTAAATGTGGTATTCAATATGTGGGACAGACGGGACGAGCGTATTACAAAAGAAATCAAGAACACCTTTACCGCTTTCGTAGACCTAAAAAATTCAAAAGTTTGATATATCAACATTTAGATAAGCATAATCACAATCTAAAATTTATTAAATTCCAACCACTTGAAACCGTTCAGAAACAACCAGGAGAATCACACAAGCAATTTGAAAAATCACGTGAAATTCGCGAATTATTTTGGATAAAAGACTTCAAACTGCTTATCCTCTCGGTCTTATAATGACAAAATATTATGACAGGGAACAAAACTAAAACTTCAATCGATGTCATTAATATTGTCGATAAACGACTTAGAAATAAAAGGTCTCATGGCAAACGCAAAACCGTAATCAACGTATTAAACATCGTATAAATTATACACTTGCTGATCTGTTATCTATAATAAAAATAATGGCAGACATCAAGTATTATGCAAACTGGGTCAGATACCAATAAGTAAATTATATGCTATTTTTCTGAGTGTGATACAATTTCTTTTTAGCCCGATGTATGAATACACCCGTATTATTACAGCGTTTTGTCATCACAGGCTGTTTGCTAGTATCAATAAACCTGAAAATCATAAACGGCATTTTCTTAAATTAAAGTATATAAATAGAAGTATTGGTTTTATTAACTTATCTAGTATATTTAATGACTCTACCATCCATAGCCAAATACCTCCATATTTTGATGATACAGAACCACCTATTAATTCGTATTCTTATAAAAAAAAACCAGCAGAAGTTTCATTTTAATTATACGTCAGTTACATCAGACGTCAATATAGTAAATAATGCTCCTTCCACTTGAGACTGTGAAACATCTAGTTGTAGATATGTCCCCTATGGTCATGTCATTACAGGAGACCTCAACATCGTCGAAGACCGTGAAGTCAAAACTTTTCTTAAGAAAGGATTTAAATATCGTCCTCCATCTAAAATAGATTGGAAACAGTGTCGTAAGGTTATTAAAGAAGCTCTGTCTGTCTACTGTAAAATTGGTGTAAACGTGAAAATCTGATAAAAATCTCTAGACAGTTATTTGAATAAAATTATGAATACTGTTAATATTCGTATATCTCATTTTGAAAACAATTCTGAAATTAGCAATAGGGTCCATGATATTCCCATTTCCAGAATAAAAATAAACTCAAGTACTCGCAAAGCGGTTTGTGTTCGTACCGGCAGATAAAGCAGCAAATAATGTAGTGGTGGTGTGACGCATATACTACACGGAAGTTCTCCAAAACGAAATTACAAATTCATCTACATTCAGGTCCGTACGCTCCACAGAGAGTCAAATTGTAAACAAGCATATCACTGCCACTACCTAGCTTAAAGCCTCTTCCGAACATTTGAAAGTCCCTACTATGTACTGGTTACCTAAATTGCACAAAAAACCATTTAAATTCCGTTTCATCTCCGCATCTAGTAAGTGTTCTACTACCAATCTATCAGTTCTTCTAACTACCTCCCTTACTACTATCAAAGAACTTGTTATTAACTTTTGTAATAAAGCTTATGAAAATAATGGAATTAATTATTTTTGGAGTGTTAAAATTCTTTAGAGGTTTTAGATAAAATACATGCTTTTGATGGTCCTTTTAATTCTGTTGACAGTTATGATTTTTCTACTCTCTATACTACACTTCCACACAATCTTATCAAGAAAAAGTTTTCATATTTAATTAAATGGTCTTTTGAAAAATCTCATTACAAATTTATTTGCTGTAACTCGTTTGAAGCCTTTTTCTGTAACGAAAAAGGAAAGTATGCTAGATACACTTACTGGAAATGTGAAGATATGATTGAAGCTTTAAATTTTCTCCTGGACAACATATATGTACGTTTCGGCGATAAAGTGTATCGACAAGTAGTAGGTATCCTATGGGCACTAACTGTGCCCCTTTAATAGCAGATTTATTCCTGTATTGCTATGAATCTCAGTTTATGACCAAACTCAGTAAAGACACGTCATTGTTACATTTGGTTGATACATTCAACAATACCTTCCGTTATCGAGATGATATTTTTCGTTAAATAATCCAGAGTTCTCTAAATATACTACCGAAATTTACCCAATAGAACTTACTTTAACTAAATCTAACATAAACAGCAGTAGTTGTCCTTTTCTGGACTTGGACATTTCAATCTCTAAAGGAAAACTCCATACAAAATTTACGACAAAGAGACGATTTTTCATTCCCTATTGTTAATTTTCCTTTTTAGACGGCGATGTTCCTTTGGCTCCATCATACAGTGTGTATATATCCCAACTCGTTCGTTATGCCCGTGTGTGTAGTGATGTCATAGATTTTAACGAACGTAATCAATGCATCACTAGTAAATTATTAAGTCAGGGATTTCGTTACCATAAATTACGTAAAACTTTTGCTAAGTTCTTTCATAGATACAAAGATTTGATTAGTAAATTTGGCTGTACCTGTAGAAAACTGATTAAAACGGTATTTCACATCCAAAATTTTACGGTAATATTGTACTTAAAGCGCGGAAATCACTATATGATCCGTGTAAACTCATCGAACCTTTAAATAAACTTATTAGTTCAGGTTATCTTACCAATGTTGTAATTAGATCTTTGAATATAGTTTACATTGGCACTAATACCGATTTTGTCATCAGCAAATTAGAACATAACTAAATTTGTATTCTTTTCAAACGGGATGTTTAAAGACACACCCACGTTTATTTTGATCTATAAAGAGGTTAAACTCCTAACTATCCTACTGTCTGTCGATACATTTATTTTTGGCATTGCACTAGTCATGTCTTCTTTGACTGTCCATGACGTTAAAATACTAAATCCCTGGGATGTGTTTCAGTTGATTTTAGTCTCTGATGCATGATTTTTTATTATTAATTGTTTTGGCTTTTAACTAGCTGTCAGTAACTGCGAGTACTCTCAAATCGTACTTTCTTGTTTATTTGACCTGTTGATACTAATTGTAATGCTTTTTTTTTTTGTTATTTAATGTTATTCAGGGTTATATCTGGTCTTTATACCAGCTTTGATAAGTGTTTGGTACTTATATAAATTTCCACTTCGTACTATGAACATCAAAATTATTTATTTTGTTAAAATATTTCCTTTCTCTATTGTAACTGTATACGTATACCTAACAACAAAATTATTTTATTTACCTGTGTTTAAACTTATTGCAAATGGCTGATATTTTTGTTCGAGCATATTGTTTTTCTTAAATTGTTTAACATTTCATACCGATATAACATGTTACTTTTATTATTCTTCCTTAGTTTATTTATTTTGAATTTACATTGTATCATAGGTCAAATTTATTTGTTCAGTGTATGTTCAATGGTGTTACTATGTCCTTTGATTGAGTTAAGCTATTTCAGTTGATATTTTATAGTGTGTCTTTCTATGTTGTGATGTTACACTATTGTTTCAGAAAAAGGGTGAAGGTTTGGTACCATTAAAACGTTTAAACCCGCTGCATTTGTTTGCACCTGTCCTAAATCAGGAATCTGATGTTCAGTAGTTGTCGTTTGTTGATGTGGTTCATAAGTGTTTCTCGTTTCTCGTTTTATATAGATTAGACCGTTGGTTTTCGCGTTTGAATGGTTTTACACTAGTAATTTTGGGGCCCTTTATAGCTTACTGTTCGGTGTGAGCCTAGGCTCCGTGTTGAAGACCGTACTTTGACCTATAATGGTTTACATTTATAAATTTTGACTTGGATGGAGAGTTGTCTCATTGGCACTCATACCACATCTTCTTATATCTATATATATATATATATATATATATACAGTTCGTCTAAACATCAACCCAACAATGTTAGATCTGTAAATTTGCAAATTGTTCTTCATTCGCTGGGATTCGAACCCATGCTACTGAGATATCGTGACACCAAATTGCCTGCACTGTATCCGGCGTAGATCAATGTTAAAACTTTAGGCAATAACAGTAATATTCTATTTTTCACAAGAATATGCAATATATTATTCAAAACGCCAACAACAGAATCAGCACTTCTTTATTAAAGCATCTGAAGTTCTGAAAAAATTCAATTTGTGTTTTATTTCAATGAGAATATACCTTGAACTCTTTGGACATGTTGGAAATTATAACATTGATACAAAAATTATATTATTTTTCCTTATTTTTGTGTTGTTCGCTTGCTGTCTTATTTTTATATACGGTTATACATATATCCTTAAAAAAAATTTAATACTTAATTATTAATAGTAACTAGAGGCTCTAAATAGCTTGTGTCGCTCAACTTGGTCTATGTGCATATTAAACAAAGGACACAGATGGATTCATGACAAAATTGTGATGGTGATGTGTTTCAAGATCTTACTTTACTGACATTCATGCTGCTTACAATTATCTCTAGTTATTATGAACTTCGCCCAGTAGTTACAGAGGAAAATATTTTGTAAAATTTACAAAATTTATGCAAATTGTTAAAAATTGACTACAAAGGGCAATAACTCCTTAAGAGGTAAATTGACCATTTTGGTCATGTTGACTTATTTTTAAGGTCTTACTTTGCTGTACATTATTGCTGTTTACAGTTTATCTCTATCTATAATAATATTCAAGATAATAACCAAAAGCTGCAAATTTTCTTAAAATTACCAATTCAGGGGCAGCAACCCAACAACGGGTTGCCTGAATGGTCTGAAAATTTCAGGGCAGATAAATATTCACCTAATGAAGAATTTTATCCTATCAGATTTGCTCTAAATGATTTGGTTTCAGAGATATGAGCCAAAAACTGCATTTTACCCTATGTACTATTTTTAGCCATGTCAGCCATCTTTGTTCGCAAGCGGGGTAATCGGACACAATTTTAAAACTAGATACCCTAATAATGATTGTGGACAAGATTGGTTAAATTTGTCTTAGTAGTTTCCAAGGAGAAGATTTTTGTAAAAGATTACAAAAATTGTTAAAAATTGACTATAAAGGACAATAACTCCTTAAGGGGTCAACTGACCATTTTGGTCATGCTGATAATTTGTAGATCTTACTTTGCTGAACATTATTGCATTATTTAATACAGTTAATCTCTATCTATAATAATTTTCAAGATAATAATTAAAAACGGCAAAATTTCATTAAAATTACCAATTCAGGGGCAGCAACCTAACAATGGGTTGTCCGATTCATCTGAAAGTCTCAGGGCAGATAGATCTTGACGTGATAAACAATTTTAAAAAATTGGATATTTTGTATTTTGATATTCTGAAAACATTAGTAATATTCTATGAAATAACTTACTTCCAAGTTCACAAAACACCAATGTGTCAGATATTAATTTCAAGATATGTATAAACATGATTAACTATTTGTGTATGTGTTACATATTTGTTTTTTTTTTTTTTCATTTTTTGTACATAAATAAGGCTATTAGTTTTCTCGTTTGAATTTTTTTCCATTGTCATTTCGGGGCCTATTATAGCTGACCATGCGGTATGGGCTTTGCTCATTGTTGAAGACCGTACAGTGACCTATAGTTGTTAATTTCTGGGTCATTTTTGTCTCTTGTGGAGTGTTGTCTCATTGGCAATCATACCACATCGTCTTTGTTTATAGTTGACAGGATGTCATGCAAAAATCCCACTTATACTAACATACTAAATTTTGAGTATATACATGTAAAACCACAAGTTACTACCTGAGTTCATGGCATACTATCACCAAAAACTTAATGAGGATACAATTTAGAGAAAGGAATGGATAGATGGATGCACAAACACCATCAAAACAGAGCATAAAACTTACCGCATTAGATGTTTTACATTTATCCTTTAGAAGCAGGAAAATTTGAGTGATTCTTTTCTTTCTCTGCCCTCCATGATATAAACTTCAAATTCATTCATGCAAGATATGAAAATCTGCAAAAGTAGGACCTCAGCTTATCCACATTTTGACTTTTGAACTGCATTGTTCTTTTCATCTTGCTTTCAACCTAAACATAAAAATAAATGATAAAAACATAATTCTAGACTAACTTTGTGCATTTATTTTTGTTGGTACAATTTTTTCAAACTTTAAACGAAAACATCCTCAAAAAAAAAGACATCATACGGTCCAAGGACACAGTTATCGTCCTTTGGTTTTCGTTGTTTCAGTTGTCTACGAATATAGTCCCTGGTGTGAACAGTGTATAACTTGCAATTTTTTTTTGATACACTTTCCCAATTAATTTCTTGATATTTAATGCATGAAATATTAAGATGGGGATGAAATAACATGTTCAAAAATTTGGGTGCTGAATCTTTATGTTAAGTTGTGATTTGGTCCAGTTAAAATTTAAGTACGTCTGAAGCTGTCAAACTGAATTTTACACCCCCTTAACACAGAATTGTCAATATTTTGAATTAGAACTAGTAGAAGTTTCAATAATTTTGATATTATTTGTCCCACTAGTAATACACTACGCTGTAAAAATATTTTTGAGAAAGAGCAGGTGCGATTTTTTTAATTTGAATTTATTGTCTAAAAGAAATGCACTACGAAATAACTGTTCTTGGGCCTAAGAGATTGATTCCGTAAATCTAGATTCTGTACTTTGGCAACTTTCCTGAATGGTTTGCTGGTTTCAATTTGTCAAACTCAATAAAAGTAAAGGATTTACATCTTTGTTTGACAGAAATTCTGTTAAAATGTCCCATTTTGGCATTATACGGCTAAAATAAGCATTATAAAGCAGTTTGCATTTTATGCCTAAGGGCATGCTGACTTTCTATCTGACAGCTTTTTGTTCCTGATATTTGTGTTTCTATGCTTAAATCTAATTTAATTAACCATTTGTGAACTCTGAATCTACAGAAAAAATGTGCAGAATATTTTGTATTCATGGCCCTGGTTAAACGGACTGTTAGATGTATGTAAAATGTGAGAGCATTGTACATAAAATCTGTAGTCCATCACAAATATTTCACTAAATCTGTAAAAAAAGCACTTTACAATGATCAGTACACCTTATTCATTTCATATGCTACCATGGTTTTCTTCTTTAGGGTAGTAAGTGGTCCAAATATATGCCAATTGAGACTAAAACTGCATGCAAATTTTCCATTGAAAAGTGAAAAGAACTGGTCACCAGACCATTCTCAGGCTGCAAACAATTTAAATACAAGAGTCCTTTTGCAATTAGACTTATTCTATCATGACACCTTAGCATAGAAATGAGCAAAAAGTAACAAATTTTCTTTTCTTATAGCTTCTGTGTGCATTTTTATATGTAAATATAGGCTACGGCCTAATTCGACTCTAAATAATTCTCAGTATTACATGGCCTAAGACCATTTTATACTCATGTGGTATGCTTTTTGTAACTTTCCTTTACCTTTAAAGTACATTTAATATATATGAAAGAATAATTTAGGGTTAAAAAACTTCAAAAACTTCACATGTTTATATAAGGCTGCCCTGAATTTGAAAATCTCTATTTTCAGGCATAGGCTCATATAAATTTGACTTTGGAATAATTATAATAAATTTGATAAATAAATGAGTATTCAAATGCTTTCAATACTTAATATATAATATTCAAGAGCATTTAAAAGCAACTTTTGCAAAATTAAATTGTTTTAGGCCAAAATCTTGACAGTTGAAAATATTTGATTTTACGTCAAAATAAACATCCAAATGTCAATACTAAAATGACCCTAGTTTCTATAAAATATGTCCTATGGCCATGAATCTTGGCAAACTCTCATAATTCCCTAAGCTTAGGTCATGCAAAGTTTGATTAAGATTGGTCAAGTCTTTCTGTCCTATTAGGTCCAAGGAGACAGTTATCTTCCTTTAAACTGAATTTTAGACCCCCTTAACACAGAATTGTCAATATTTTGAATTAGAGCTGGTAGAAGTTTCTATAATTTTGAAATTATTTGTCCCACTAGTAATACACTACACTGTAAAAATCTTTTTGAGAAAAGGCAGGTGCGATTTTTTTAATTTGAATTGATTGTCTAAAAGAAATGCACTACGAAATAACTGTGTTCTTGGGCCATACTAAAGCCTCCAAAATATTTAAACAAACCAAAACTAATACTTGATTAAGTTCTTGTCATAAATGTATAGCATGGATATCTCTTATTTTTTTAAGACCATTTGTCTATTGCATACTTATATTCCTTTGTACAAGAGTATGCATCAATATTAAAGATTGATTATAAGGACCTTAAAATCAAAGAGGTAGTGCCATTATCCCCTGAATTCATTACACTATAGGACGCAATAAGGCCTCTCCAAACTGTATGCCAATTGTTTACATGTTTAATTAGCATGATTATTTTAACAGCTCCTATTTTAACAGCTCCATGTGTACACTTTGTGAATCTTACAATACTGCATGTATATTCTGATATTCAGAACTTCTTGTGAGGTTTTTATTAGGTCTGCATAAAATGGTCCCAACAAATTTTCCACATCATTTCAACCCTGCCTACGCCACTGGTAGTTGAAACCAACCCCACCCCTTAATACTGGGTTGGGACACCCCCTCCCCCTTTTTTTTAAATGGCTGGATCCGCATCTGAAATGAGTATTAAATAAAACTTTACCCTAGAAAAGTAATGGATAGTTACTCATTTGGGAAACTTTCAAATTCACCGCATGCCGGAGCCCGTGTTCAAAGTGGTGGGTTTTCATCATCCATCTGACATGCCCATGTTCAATGTTGTATGATTTGCCGAATAACACACGATTTAGGCAAATTGAGAAAAATATCATGTCTGTGTTTGATAAAAGTGTGTGTGCATTAATTTTCTATACCTTCTTATTTAATATTTTTCCAATACTGATGGCAAGTGTTGTAAGGCTTGTATAAACGCATAGTGTACCAATTTCTTGAGACGTGCTATTTACAAGTGCGATCGAGGAAAGCAGGGGAAAGAAACTGATCAATTGTGCTTATTTTTAAGACAAAAAAAACCGTGTCGAGGAGGTTACTGACAGGGTCATCCTCGGAACATGAAGTAGTACAGACATTGATATTTTACCATGCAGTCAATATCCCGATTAAAAACGTATGGATGCAAAAGGTTAAGTGGTTTTCGGGAGCTGACTACTAAATTATGCATGCACTTTGTCTCAAAATATCCCGGCAGCGTTAAATACCAGTTGAAGTCGGGATCTTGGGGTAGGGTGTCTTCTTTTCTGTCTTCTTTTCTTCAGCTATATTTCAACAAATTTACACTTTTTGCTCATTATTCTTTATTCTTTTTTTAATCGTTATTCTCTATTCTGTTAACCACCATCCATACCCTCTTATGTGGACTTCAGCTTTTGGTAGATTATTTTATCCTATTTCTGTCGATGTGAATGTAAATACATTATTTATCACAAAACAAAAATTACTAAATATTTATTTATGAAGTCCTCACCAGTTGCGGATCCAAAATTGTCATAAGGAAATGTGTAATTGTATTAAAGAATTCAACAATACACGTTCTTAACAGGTAAAACTCAATTTACAAATTTACAAATTCAGATGTACTGGCATTCAACACCCAATTAGTTACTTGCTGTATATTGCTTAATTTGAGGGGCCTGATGGGGGGGGTCTCATCACGATTCACGAGTTGATTTTTTTGTCAATCACGATTCACAGAAAATAAATTTCCATGATCACGGATCACGAAAATATAAAAGAAAAATAAATCTGTAGAAAAACGGATCACGATAGCGAAAATGCGCCGATCACGAAGAACGAAAATAACCCATCAGGCCCCTCTAATTTAATTGTTTATTGTCAATCCCTCAACATCGTGAAAACGCCATGCGAGGTGTTGGCTATGATTGATACAGGGTGGCGGCTTCGAAGCGGAAGAAAAAAGAACAGACAAAAAGTGTAGAATTTTGTTGTTGAATTTTTTTTTAAACTTCTGAATTCCTAAATTTGTACTTAACTCCGTTGTCCGTTCTACGAATAACATGGTTGTTTGATATAAGATTAGGATAAAAAGCATCTGGAAAAATTGTTACTAGTATTATAAGCATTCGAATATATAAAGAGAAATGGGTACGAAAAAAACTTAACAAGGAATAAGTATTGGTAAACGGACAGAAAGTCGCAGTACAAAAGTTTGAACTAATTATTTTACAACTGTTTTAATATATGAGAGAAAGTGTTTGGCGAATTGGCTTTATTTATAGAGAAATGTATTTTAGTTGAGGAAATGATTAATTCGCCTTCAAATATTTTTTTATCAATAACTTATAAAAAAGGAGACATTTTTGACAGCATGAAGCCAGTTAATTACCAAACCACTTTGACCGATTGTTTTTTTTTAACAATCATTGTTCAATATTTATATTCAACAATTGATTTTGTTTACAGTGGCGGATCCAGAAATTTTCATAAGTGGGGGCCCACTGACTGCCAAAGAGGGGGCCCGCTCCGGTCATGCTTCAGTGATTCCCTATATAAGCAACAAAATTTTTCCCAGTAAAAGGGGGGCGCCCCCCTTTGCCCCCTCTAAATCCGCTTCTGGTTTAAAAGTCCGTTTCCTTTTAAAAATGTTTCAGAAAATACTTAAAGTTTTTTTTAAATTAAGATAAGTTCAAAGGAAAAAAAAATCCCCAAACTGAATGGTGAATTTTCACTTGTTACTTTTTGTTACAGATACGTTCTAAGTGTCAATCCTAGCAAACACAAAATTGGAAATAAAAGCGATTAAAATGAAATTTATAGAAGGAAAAAGGGGGTTTAATGAACAAATTGTTACTATACACTCACATACTTCTAAAAAGATTTGCATATGTAAGCTGTCTATGAATAATGTTAAATTATTTCAGGAGTTTCAATTAATTTAGGAGAAAAAAAGATTAAAACAGTTTAATTTTCGACACCACCTTCTGCAAAAAATAGTGATTCTTGATGTAGTTTTGGTACTTCAGTGTCGACTCAGAATTTCCTTTTGAAATTGTTGGATGGCAGAAGATCGTATTTGTACTTTTGAATTGGCCTTTTAAACACATCTATTCTGTTATTTGGCACGTGTCAATCGGTTCATTGATTTTCGGCATATCAAAGAAAACGAACACGTGCCTAAATAATGTTGAATATCTCGTTTATTTATGATTATTTTTCTATGAAATTTGAAATCTATGCATTAAATATCAATATCTAACATAATATGTAAAAAATAATACATATAACAGCACTCCTTCTAGTCCTTTGTGGCATTGTATAGTCCTAAGTGCACTATCGAGTCCTTAGCAGTGTTTAGACGTACCGTACATGTATACCGTTTTCTCAAGGGTTTGGTTCATGTATAGTGAAATTATGTTTACTCAAGCGTAGTTACAGAAGTTTATTTGCTACTTTTTTACTTCTTTATTCTATATAAATGATTTTTTTTTTAATTTAACATTTTTTTCTTCGAAAATTTTGTAGTGATGCAATAAGGAATAGACACAGATACTTAACTACATTTAACAACGGAAACTTTGTGTAATGTCACCAATCGGCATTACACATAGACAGGATGTTCTCTAGAAAACTATGGTATTCTAATACGTTAAACACCCCCAGGATACACGCACTGTCGTAATGGAAAATTACCTGTAATCAGCCATTCAACAAATCAGTTGACTGACCATGTCATTACAGTTCTAAAAGTTTTTATTCTGATTCATTTTAATTTTAAAATATAAAACTTTGAAAAGTATACTTTGACATAATTATGAAGTAAAATGATCGATTTAACATTGATTTAATATTGAGATACAATTAGATTTATTATCCTGAAACTGACAGATATATAATCCGCGTAATGCATAAGTCCCAGATATATGTAATTGTAAATCAAAATGATTTACATAATTACTGGAAAATAATATAATGTTTCAGCTGTTGATGTCATAAATTCACATGAATTATTTGAGGATGCATGCTGGAATTTCTTACCTAAATGCATGACGGTGACCACAGACATATTTATATCATAGTAAGTAAGTAATTAAGTAAATTTTATTTATAGTCGGGCATGATATTTACAATTCAACAAGGTAAACATGAGCTCTGTAGAGCTCTTAACCGACTTGATATACTGATTCTTTGATTTCTAAAAAAATATCCGAAAAAAGCCCGCTGAAACGATATAAACCTACGCAGTGCTGGGCGAGGTGCTGGGATATACATGCATCATTAAGTTACAGTACTGTTAGGATTTTGTCTGGTCTTTTTACAGGGACTTTTATACTAAGTGTTAGTATAGACTGTCCCTGGCTTGAAAATATGGTTCTCTGCTCAGCAACTGGTGCGTGATTAGCAAATCAAATATGTTGTAGCAGTAAAATACACAAATCGTCAAATGTATAATACCTGGCCGTGGAAACAGTATATGCGCAGTATATGTATATATATGACATTTGAATGGGGACATATAGTTAGAACCCCCTTTTATCCTGGGTTGGGACCCCCCTTTTTTCAAAATGGCTGGATCCGCACCTGCTAGGACAATGTATATTAAAAGAAATTGTTTACATATTACAAATGATGGTGTTAACTTACTTCTTAAAAGCTTAATATTTAAAAGATCATGAAGGTAGAAGACCTGGACCATTCATACTTAGTATATCTTGTATAGAGATGCCTTATGTTATGAAGTTTTCATCTGTCATATGTTCATTGTCCTTGACCTCATTTCATGGTTCAGCGACTACTTGGAAAAAATATAACATTTTAGTATTCTTAATTTCTGTCTTGTAATGAGTAATAGGA
>JAASAO010002278.1:0-10342 GCA_017311375.1 Mytilus coruscus
TTAATTATTATATTTTGTGAGGAACTACAAAACAAATGATAAAACACAATACAGTAGTTGTAGACTTGTATACAATGTCGGTCAAAAGAGTGTATGTAAATGGCAAGGTTGTAACAGTTCCGACACTTATACAACTAATATATGTACATAGCAAGGTTGTAACAGTCCTGGCACTCATACAGCTAATATATATACATATCAAGGTTGTAACAGTCCTAGCACTCATACAGCTAATATATAGACATAGCAAGGTTGTAACAGTCCTGACACTCATACAACTAATATATGTGTCCATTACGTACTATGATAATATACTAAAATTGGAAAATAAATTTTTCAATTTGTAGATATTTGATCATGTTTTCAGAAAAACAACCGACACTCAAATATTTTCCCCTTTTTGAAAATTTACTTTTTGAATTTGACCTTTTTGCAGTTTTCTAAAATCTAGCATTTTTGGACAAGAATTAACAAATATATTGATTTGTGTTTACTTTAAGTTTTAACACATGTTGACTCTTAAAATACAGTATTACAACATAATATTAACAATAAAACAGTAACATGATGTAAACACTGATATTTCTCAGTTAAAACGTCTAAAATTACCTGACTTTCAGTTGTTTTTATTATCATGTGAATTTCTATATATATGTATACAATAAAGAGACTAGCATTAAATATTTTTATTACTGTGACTTGACTATAGGTGTTGATTGAAAAATTGACAATACAATTGGGAAATTTAAAGTGACCAGTTGGTATTGTCAGAGTTGCTGAAAAGATAACCACTCATGCATTTAGAGGCATTTTAAATTTTAGGAGTGAGCAAGCGAGAACAAGAATGTATAAGTTTTTTCTTGTAGGATTTTAATTGCATGTTATATAATGCACTCTATTTCATCTTAACGTTTTCATAGCAAAATACTATGATTGCTTGAATTTCTTCTATATTGTTGAAAAGACCTCTTTTATCTTTTTGTTTTTTTTTTTTTTTTTTCTAATACGAGATAACTCAAAATATGTTTTTACTCTTGTGGAAAGACCTTTTGCTTTTGTTCTGATTATTATTAGGTCTTTCCACTTTTCCGTCGCTTAGATTTTTTTGCATATGATATCGAGCAGTTAATACGCTTTTGAAACTGACACCTCTTAACCAAACACTTTTTGTTGTAAGAGTTATATCCCCGAACAGTGTTTTCCTTGTGCGCACTACTCCTTCGCAACCGTAAAAGATTACGACAAATTTATTTTACCAAATTGCTTATTATATCCTCAGGATATGGAGAATAATTGAAACCAAAGAGATCCGGAGACTCCATATGAGAGTTATTTCCCCTTATGCGTTTGAAATACTAAGTGATATGCATTTGTAACTGGTAAACCATAAGTGATAAAGACCTAGGGTCTTTTGATTTGAGGTCCTTGGACCAAAAAAAAAAAAAAATAAGGTCAAGGTCAAAGGTCAAGGTCATGTTCTAAATTTTGATTTTGGCTTATTTTTACTTCTTTTCAAAAACTATACAAGATATCGACAAATTATTTTTACAAAATTGCTAGTTGCAACATGTCGTAACTCTTAAATTTTGCTTGCAAGGATACGTTGACTTTAAATGGGAGTTTTCTCACTTTTAATATTTAAAATTATATGCATTTTGATAAAACTCAGTAACTAAATATAATACAGACCTAGGGTCTTTTGATTTGAGGTCCTTGGTTGATGACCTTGAAATTGAGGTCAAGGTCAAAGTGAAATTTGACGTTCTAGATCATGACTTTTGCCTTAACTTCAGATTTATTCATGATAAAGCCAAGGGACTTTTTGCATTAGGTTGCAAGCCATTTGAGCTTGAAAAAGCCAACGGAAGTGACCTTGTGTAAACCGTAAAAGATTACGACAAAATTTATTTTTCCAAATTGCTCGTTATATTCTCATGATATTTTGAAATATTTGATCGAAGCGGTAAAGAGATTCCATATGATAGTTATTTCCCCTTATGCATTCGATATAAGTGATATGCAATTGTAATTGGTAAACCATAAGTGATAGAGACCTAGGGTCTTTTGATTTGAGGTCATTGGTCCAAAAAAAAGAAATTTAGGTCAAGGTCAAAGGTCAAGATCATATTCTAAATTTTGATTTTTGGTTATTTTCACTTCTATTCAAAAACCACATAAGATATCGACAACATATTTTACTTAATTGTTACTTGCAATATGTTGTAACACATAAATTTTGGTTGAAAGGGTACTCTAACATTAAATCGGAGTTTTCTCCCCTCTTGTATTTAAAATTACGCGTATGGTGATATAACTCATTAACTATATACAATTAAGACCTAGGGTCTTTTGATTTGAGGTCCTTAGTTTATGACCTTGAAATTGAGCTCAAGGTCATAGGTATATTTGACGTTCTAGATTTTGACCTTTGCTTTTACCTCATATGTATACATGATAAAGCTATGGGACTTTTTGCATTAGGTTGCAAGCCATTTGACCTTGAAAAAGCCAACCGGAAGTGACCTTGTGTAAACCGGAAGTAGCCATTTTTTGTACTTATTTAATGTAAAAATATATATAGAACCATATATTTTTGGAATCAGTGTCAAGTTAACTATCAAATAATACCGGAAATGTTATTTTTCAAACCGGAAGTAACAAATTATCTCCCTTATTTAAAAAAAATGTATAGAAACCATATATTTTTGGAATCAGCGTACAATAAGCTATCATTTGTTGTTGGAAATGACATTTTAAACCGAATTTTAATAATTTCATATCAAAATAGATCTTTACTTGTGGAAAGACCTTCAATTGTTCTCTGAACAATTGGTTTTTAATGAGGTCTTTCCACTTTTCCGTGGAAAGACCTTTTGCTTTTGTTCTGATTAATTTTTTTTTTTCTTCCGCCTAATTTTTGTTCTTCCGCAGTATTGTTGTTTCGCAAGATGGTAAGCTTCTTAGATATTTGGTATATGATATCGAACAGTTTATATGCTTTTAAAACTGATACCGCTTAACCGAACACTTTACGTTGTAAGAGTTATCTCCCCAAACACTGTTTTTCTTGTGTCCACTACTCCTTTGCAACAATAAAAGATTACGACAAATTTATTTTACCAAATTGCTCGTTACATTTCAGAATTAGGATGACCATTGGACCGAAGCTATCCGGAGACTCCATATGAGAGTTATATCCTCTTATGCATTTGATATAATTGATATGCATTTCTATCTGGTAATTCATAAGTGATAGAGACCTAGGGTCTTTTGATTTGAGTTCCTTGGTCCAAAAAAAAAAAAAAAATGTCAAGGTCAAAGGTCGAGGTCATATTCTAAATTTTGATTTTGGCTGATTTTCACTTCTTTTCAAAAACAATATACGATATTGACAACATATTTCTACTAAATTGTTAGTTACGACATGTCGTAACACATACATTTTGGTTGAAAGGGTACACTGACATTAAATAGGAGTTTTCTCCCCTATTATATTTAAAATTACGCTTATGATGATATAACTTATTAACCATATATAATAAAGACCTAGTGTCTTTTGATTTGAGGTCCTTGGCTTATGACCTTGAAATTGAGGTCAAGGTCGTAAGTAAATTTGACGTTCTAGATTTTGACCTTTGCCTTTACTTCATATGTATACATGATAAAGCCATGGGACTTTTTGCATTAGGTTGCAAGCCATTTGACCTTTTTATAAACTTGCATTTGTTATATTAGATAATTATGTTTGATAATCTTAACTGGTAAGCTTCTTATTTGATATTACTGACATGATATAAAGTATGTAAAATTGTATGTATATTACTAACAAATACTTACAGCTGTACAAATATAGTATTTACTAATGTTAACGGGAACGGAATAAGTACCGGTACTAGATGTTTTCCAACTAACAAATAAACAGATTTCAATAAAATATGATCAATAATATTAAAATAAAACGGTAGTACGTTTTCCTCTATATGCGATAACCAACATTTTTTAAATTTACCTACTTTCATAATAAAACTTGGACAAAATATTAATACTTTCTTATGCTGTTATAGAAATTGAAGTTAAATGGTGGCCTGACCATCTTCGAAAATAGCTTGTTTATAGTATCCATGGGCACCGTCATTTTACATCAATTTGATGAAAATTTGGAAGCCTTTTCGAATAAATTTCTAGAAAATATTTACCTGTATTTCAAAATGTATATTGTAAATATACATACTGCAGTTATTTATAAATGAATTTAAAATATATATTATACCCTAACATCCAATCACCGGGCTCAAAAGTTAACTTCCTTCCCCTGCATTGTGTCCACAAAAGGCCAACCCAAAGCCGGGAAAATGTTATACTCCTTTTTACCTACAAGAATTAGTTAAGACTATATCCATAAATTCTTGGAAGTCTAATATGTTTGACTCAGGAATTTGCGAAACATTCCTCACCACTTCAATGAATAAAGAGGAGACCACTAAATCTTTTCCTTTTCAAATCCAGACGAAGCTAAATCTGGCTTAACCATGTCAGAATGTAGTTTAAATACTTCACTAGCATCAGCTAACCCTAATCTGTCAAATGAATATGCAACAATGTGTATACCCTTTTTCCTCCAGTCTGAAACCAGTAAAACTTTTGTGAATACATAACATCTAAAGAGAAAAACCCTGAAAAATGTATACTTCGTCTCAAATTCAGTCCAACAATGTTAGATTTGCTATTATGCGTTAGCATATTTTTCGTTCTTCACTCAGTGGGATTCAAATCCCTGCATCTGAGATATCGTGGCAACACCGCCTGCACTGTGTCCAGTGCCCTAGAGCACTCGTCCCACTTGTCTATATAAAATATAGCTTTCGTTAGTCGAGTAATGCCGTTCCTCGTCTGCTAAGTGCCTATAAAATCAACCTAACAATGTTAAGAGTAGATCTGATTCTTTACTATCTCTCCAAACGGGGCTGGAACCTGTACTTTTTACTTCTTACTTCTACCACAACACCGCCTAGCATTGTACAGACGCCTTTTTCTCTGACTAAACAGCAAGAAACCAAACGTCAATTAACTCTATCAATCACTATAACAAACAATCTGAAAGTTTTTTTTTTCATCTTTTAGACACCATGTTCTATATATTAATGCTTTAGGGTGCTTGTTTGGGAAAGCTTTGTAAAAAGATAATTGTAGCAGCTTTAGGTGAATAAATTAATATGACTTTTTCATTTTCAGATACTAAACGATGATACTTAACTTAGTCATAGCATACAGTTCAGGTACGTTTGTAATTGCTATTAAGTATGTATAGTTCGGCTACAAAATCTTCAGAGATTAGTTTTGAATACATATTTACTGCCACCATTCAACATTTAAAAGGAACATGGAACTAAAGGGGTACTCAATAATGTACAATGTATATACCGAAGCAATAAATCAAGTGGCATGGTTGGGGGACTTTTAAATCTATTCTGGTTACATTCATTTAAGATTCGTTAGTACTGATTTGGATGAAGCAAGGATTTACATAGTAAGATGTATATAAATCCTTAGATGAAGGAGGTTATATAAACCTCCTGGCTCGGATGAATACCGACCACAAATTATTATGCCATTTGTTATCGTTGACAATTCTCCATTATCGTCCTTATCAACAATAAAAGCATTGATATGTACCTGTATACATCGGCCATCATTATATGGAGCTCTACGGTTATGTTCTGTTATATTTCTTGATCGAGAAGTCGCTGTGGTCCCGATAATGGCTATTTCAAAGTTCCCGCGATTTGAATTATATTCTACAACTGCCTGTGACTAAATTTATAATTGATAACAAAACACAAAATGAATATCAAGTTATATAGATAAAAAATATACTCGCATCTATAGAAAACAATAGTTTCTAACTAAGAGTATTAGTACGTCAACTGCTGATAAGAAATCATGTCGTCCTAAAATTAATATTGATTGCTGTACTTCAAATAAAACTTCAACTAAACATATATTTGAATTGTGGAACATATCTATTAAGTGGTGTTTTGTTCGGTCAGAATTTTTTTGAAGTTTTGCCCTCAATTGTGATTAAGTGAAAAAAAAATGCTGCAATATCTTGGCACAATTAGTTTCAATCGAAAACAAATTACGTGTCGATATTATTATACCAAAACCAAACTAGATAAAAGAGAGGCGAAAGATACCGGAGGGACATTCAAACTCATAAGTCGAAAATAGTCTGACAACGCCAATATTTAGAAGGTTTTCATCGAAAACAACAAAGTAAGCCTGGTTGGATGTTCGTGCATAATAGTGCATGCGTCAATTTGAATGGTCGTCTTTTTTTTTTTCGAAGAGAAAAAAAAAATCTAATATTTCTGGATTATATGTAGATTTTTGTGATTCAGTACCATTGTCAATTAGTGAGTCGCTGAAGGTCAAATAAAACATTGATGTTGTGAAATGCAGGGATTTGACATAATAGAATTCGACCTGCTAAATTCAAAATCGGCAGGATCGTATGTGTAATCATTGATGGCGACGTTATTAGTAAACCAGTTAATAACAACGTCGGATGTCCATAGATATAAGAAGATGTGGTATGAGTGCCAATAAGACAACTCTCCATCCAAGTCAAAATTTATAAATGTTAACCACTATAGGTCAAAGTACGGTCTTCAACACGGAGCCTAGGCTCACACCGGACAGTAAGCTATAAAGGGCCCCAAAAATTACTAGTGTAAAACCATTCAAACGGGAAAACCAACGGTCTAATCTATATAAAAACGAGAAATGAGAAACACTTATGAACCACATCAACAAACGACAACTACTGAACATCAGATTCCTGACTTAGGACAGGTGCAAACAAATGTAGCGGGTTTAAACGTTTTAATGGTACCAAACCTTCACCTTTTTTCTGAAACAATAGTGTAACATCACAACATAGAAAAACACACTATAAAATATCAACTGAAATAGCTTAACTCAATCAAAGGACATATTAACACCATGTCGATTTTATAAAAGAAGAAAACTGTGAGTCATAACAGTCGATTAAAAAGACCACGAGAATCTGATTCTGATTCGGATTTCTATTCGGAAAGTACAAAAAAATTGAAACCAGAAACTGTAGACAATGTCTGTGTAAATTTGATTGACGGGTTGTCAATTTCACCTCTTAATCAATGTACACAAAATAAACACTGTTCAGACAATTCAATAATATACATGTGAGGTAAGGAAGTTAGTTGTAGGACTAGCCAATAGCATGACAAAACTTTATGATATCTTAACTAGACGGATGGTTGATATTAAAACTAATATTTCAAAACAGGTGGCGAATATGATCAATCAAAAAGTGTCGGAATAAATGAAAAAGGTGAAGGAACAATTTAAAACAGAATAAAAAAGAAGTGTCCGAAAAAGTCATTTCCTTGGAACAATCATATGCAGATGTGGTAAAACAAAATAAAAATAAAAACTCAAGTGATCGTTGAAGACAACCTCACCTTGGTTATAAAAAATCTCCCCGACACAGAAAATGAAAATACTTCTTGTAAAGTTGGAGGATTAATTAAAGATGGACTACTTTTAACTAGCATACAAGTTGCCGCTGTAGAGCGAAAAATATGGAACGCCACAGCTGCCTTATGATAACAATAATCATATCATTAAGTGTTTAGATATAACATGAAGCAAATCTTCTATACTATTACGACATTTGACTATACTACTCTGTCAATTTGCTATAATACTAAGATAAATTTATATACTATAAAGACGTTTTGATATAACATGGAGTTACCTTTTCATGTTATTCTGTCATTTTGCTTTGTCATGAAGATATCATTTTATACCATGAGTCCATGAAGATATCTTGATATAACATGAAGCTACCTTTTCATACCGATTTGTAATTTTACTTTACTATTATGTGATATTGCTATATCATAAAGATACATTTTATACTATAATCACATCTTAATTTAACATTGAGCAACTTTTTCATACTAATTTGTCACCTCACTTTACTATTATATCATGTTACTATCTTATTACGATAAATTTGTATACTATACGATCATCTCGATATAGCATGGAGCAACATTTTCATGCTATTTTGTCATATTACTATCTTACGACGATAAAGTCGTATACTACGAAGACATCTTGATATAATATGGAGCCACCTTTTCATACTATCTTATCACCTCACTATGATATTCTTACAGATTACTATATCATAATGGTACATCTTTATACTATAAAGACGTATTTATATAGCAGTAATGCTGACCAAGGAATATAAAAAAAGTTTTTTTTTGTTTACGTAGAACTTAAAAAAAATCGAGGTGAATATGGCATGTGAAAAATTGCCTCCCCCCTTTTTATATGAAAAAAGTCCATAACTCTGGAAGGAAAAATAAAAATTTCACCAAATATTATACAGACCATTACACTATTATTTAAAACAACAGTGTAAAGTTTGAAGTTAATAAAGCCAGACATTCTCAAGATACAGCGCAACGTGACCCCCTTTTGTTTATGAATACAGTCCATAAAACTAAAACGAAAGTTTCAAATTTACCCAAAAACATATACATCACCACAAAGAACTAATACAGTTTAAAGTTAATCGGGCATGGATTCTCAAGATACGGTGCGACATGTGAAAAATTGCCTCCCTCCTTTTTGAATGGATAAAGTCCATAACTCTGGAAGGAAAAATCAGAATTTCAACAAAAGTATACAGACCGTTAGACTATCATAACAAACAACTGTGTACAGTTTGAAGTTAATCAAGTAAGACATTCTCAAGATGCGGTGCGACATGTTTACGACGGACAGACAGATGGACGGACATTTGTATACCATAATACGTCCCTTCAAAATTTGATGGCGTATACAAAAAAGGAATAAATGTCATTATAAAGAAAAAAAAAGATAACATTTGTCTATCTTGAAACAACATTCCTACCAATTAACCACTTCGTAATTCGTATTTGATAATCTTAGGATGTGAAAGTAACTTGAGGTACATGAACAAACTTGATCCATTTGGCAGTTCATGACAAAATATCTAATCACGAAAGCGTAAAAGAACAAGATCTTGAACTAGCCAGAAAATCAACACTGATTGCAATGCATTAAACGAAAGCCAACAGTTAAACAGGCAGAAGCTACAAAACGGGACCTTGTTGTTTTCTGAGCTGCACAGATTTGGGGGAAAATAACAAATTCAGTAACGAAATTGTTACTACATGTAAATGTAAATGTCATTTCCCTAGTATTGTTTTTGAAGATTTTTGGTAAAGCAACACAGAGTCTTGCTCACGACTCTTTATGAAATTTTTTAGAATACACATTTCTTAATATACTTTCTGGAAATCAATAACCTACAATAACTCAAAAATAAATAAAGTAAATTTTATTCACTTTGAACTTTGTCAATTATCTCTTTAACTTGGTGAACAACCTTTGCAGTTAATGAATGTTAGTACGACATTCTTACCAGGAGCATCACAACTAATCATACAAACCATTTCCGTAATTTGTATTGGTTAAAAAAATATTTAGTACATGGAAAATTATATAAGTATCAGTTCTTGCATACTTCCTGAATGAGTGTGCTTTATAACCAAAACTATCAAATCCAAAATTAAGAATTTTGTCAGTATAAAAATAAACTTCAAACTTTACACTGTTGTTTTTAATGATAGTCTAAAGGTCTGTACAATTTTTGATGAACTTTTGATCTTTCCTTATAGAGTTATGGACATTTTTCATATAAAAAGGGGAAGGCAATTTTTCACATGCCATATTTACCTCGAATTTAATAAATTCTACGTAAACAAACAAAAAACTTGCGCCTTTTTTGATATTCCTTGATCAACATTACTGTTATATCAATACGTCTTTCTAGTATAAAGATGTATCATTATGATATAGTACATGTAGAAATCTGTCAGAATATTCAATTTTAAAATGTTCAAAAAACGGTAAAACCGGGATATGATAAAATACCAGTTGAATAGTACAAGAACCAAACAACGTTAAATGCACTAACTAGAGTTTTCAATGTTTGTTTTAACTCTGGTAAAGTTCCAGTAATGTGATAAAAAGGGATTATAACGCCTATTCTGAAAAGCTAAACATCAGATCCGAGGGATCCTTTGTCGTACCGTGGTATTACTTTAGCACGGTTTCCTACAAACTGTACTGTGGAGTATTGAACTCGCGACTAACGTACAAGCTTGATAAGATTGACTTCATATGTGACGATCAAAACGGTTATAGAAAAGGGCGTAGTACTATCGATCATTTAAGTACACTGTCTACCATTATAGAA
>JAASAO010000330.1:0-46744 GCA_017311375.1 Mytilus coruscus
AGTCTGCCTAGTAAATGGCGTCATTTAAAACATACTCGGCACGCTAAAATTACACCACATGCCTTAGTTGCTTATCTCGTTGTATAACTTTGTCTGCAGAATAATCATTGGACCAGTCTAATGGTAATGCCTTGGAAATTGTTTAACAAAAGCTGATTCATCGCATTCACGCATTGGATTTTCCCGAATTCAAATTAAATAAAATGTATTCTTCTTGTACATTAAAGGTATTATAAGAAGACCTTAGCTACTTTACTTGTTTTTATTTAATGGAATAAATACTGCCCATAATTTTCCGGATATTCGGATGTGTTCCAATGTGGTTTAAATTTAGTCTTTTCGAAAAACTCAGCAAGAATAAAAACACCTCAAAAGATATTAAACCTTGATATCTGGACTTATTCAAATATCTAGACATAAACATTGATACAAAACTAAATTATTATTATTAAAAATTAGGTAAATGCATATTTAATTCATTGTGAAAAAAAAAGTCAGGGGGGAAATAGGAAAAGGGAGCGTAACATGACTTATTGAGGTGAATATTGAATAGTAAAACTGCTATATGAGTATTATAAAAAAGGCTCGTAAAAATTTATTTCTATGTTTTATCAAACTTTGATATATCAAAACGTCTTAAGTATCGGATGTTCCACTATTTTTTTGTCAAAATCAACTACGATCTATGTATGTGAGATATCTAATAAATTTTGATAGACGATTTGATTGAAAAAAATGTCACATGCAATTGAAATTCTTCAAATTCACTCTACGTGTATTTGAAAGCTGATATATGATTCATTGTAATTGTTCCCGTGTTTGATAATGAAAAAGAAAGAAAAAACAAACGGGAAATCACGCTTTACTGCAATTTTACCAAAACAAAACTGCACCGTTAGAAAACTCTACGACAGGACTAACGTGATAGTAAAATGTTTACTCTATCATCATGAGGATTTTCAGCGGCGAAGTATGTTGGTTCATTAAACTCTGAAAATAAGCGACTTTTTCTTGATTTGTCACTCCTCTTATTCTGGTAGTAAAATGTCAGATATTAGTAGTTTTGAATATACGAGGTATGAAACAACGTCAAATATTTCCTCACCGTAACCTTAAAAGAATAATAAAGAAGGAAACAAACCAGAAATTGTTTTAAACAATATTTCCGCATAGACGAGTGAAATTAACAATAAAATTTCATTTTTAATGCACCCACCTAACATACGACTAAATCATAAATCATTCGAAAACACATCATCTGTACTATCTTTTTTGCCCGGTTGTCAAATATTCGTATGGTGCAGTTTCCGTCAAATCACGATGAAAGGTCAAGGACAGACAATTTCTTATTTTGCAAAGGGTCAATATTTTTGCATGTTTTGTCTTCTTAATATTAATATTTTGTATGGAAATATGAAAATCTGTTAGAACAGATGTTAATAGTTACTTATCTGAAGAACTTTCAAATATTAATGTCGGATTTTTAATAAATAGCACCGTTTTCCAGAATTTCCAGTAAAAATGATAAAAATGCGTGAAAACCAAAATTTTTGTCTGTGATTCAATTGTTATTCACAATAAAACCAAAGAACATATTTTAATTAGTGCTAACGATGTTTTTGATATCATTAAATTACTGAAATTACGCTTCTTGTTAATCAAACAGCCAATTGCCAATTATAACAACCAATGCAGTTGCCCAAAATACTGCAATCTGCAAAAAGATAGACGTTTTAGCTGTTCTATGTTAAAAAAAGTATGTCGTCAAAATTAGGTTGTAAAACTCAAATCTTAAAAGTGCAAAAAGGTTTAAAGATATGAAACACAGGAAATTCATGCTATTTAGGGAAAGGTTGGGAGCGAAACATTGATATTTCAATATTTATATGTCTTCTTGGTAGCTAATACTGCTTCGTACATTGACTAAGGAATCGAAAATTATTATAAGCTAGCCACTGATAATGTTCTTCATGCCTGGCCGAGGTATTTAATTCTATCAAACTACGTAATTTCTGGTAAACAAATTGAGACATGTTGCAATTATATTTACTTACATTATTTTTTTATTTGGAAATTCTAGCAATTCGCAATAACAATACTTACACTTCCTGAATAGTTTACATATAAGTACATTGTAATATAAAGATGATTGATTGATTGTTGGTGTTTAACGCATTGGTCAGCACCTTTGGGTACTAAAGTATTTTGCGGCGATCATTTTTTATTGATGGAGGCCCACGGAGTGCCCAAGGAACCACCGATCTTCGGCAGGTAAACTAGCAATCCCCGTCAACAATACATTAGTTATATTTATTAGTTTCAAGGACGAGATTACTGTGTAAGTGTCACAACAAAAATTCTACCAATCAGCATCAATAGCCTGTTGTAAAAGTAGTCAACCTCTTACCAAACCAAGCAGTTTTATTTTTTATGCTTTCAGCTACATGTTACAAACAAATTTCTTAATAGAAACAGAAAGGTAAATGCATTTGAACCACTTTTATTTCAAATTTAATTGGCCATGATTTTTCCTTAAAATTTTAATGTAGATGTGCCACATAATATTTTCATTTAAGGCATTTAGAAAAACAGAGCGCAATTTTAGTAGATCATCTGTTAGGCATTGATTGGACATTGTCATATTAAAAATAGTACATGTACAATAAGAATATATATGGTTAAAATGAAGTTATTTTAATCTACAATATCTATACCAATATGAGAAATGATAATTGTGGTTGATTTTTTCCAGTTTTTTAATTGCTTTTTGTCATCTAAACTTAAATTATTTTTGTGGATATTTATATTGCACTTAGCCCTTTGTTGTTGATCTGACAGCGACCTTTAGTGATTTTGCACTTCATTTTCATATTTGTTTTGTTTGGTTTTCTATAGATTGTGCGAAGATCTCACCACAATAATAAGTGATATAAGTTGACATGAAAAAAAAAACGTACAAAATGGTATGTATAAGTGTTAAAAACACGGGTTAAAACAATCTGACTAAAATTCAGATCTATCACGACTCGCCTGTTCGTATATCGTATGAGGATAATGGAATCAGAGATCTACATTTTAATAAGATTTAGGTTAACTTTATGAGATAGCTTTAAAGCAGGTATGTTATTTTAAAATTGAAGCGCTTACTATTTTTAACTTTATTTGAATATGTGTATTATGAAAAAATCCCTTCATATACAACCTCCATATGTTCACTTTGAACTTCACTAAAATCTACCAAGCAATGTAAGAGTAATATTGCTCATTAATAAATTTTTTAGACTAACAGATTGATATATGAATAGACAGAACAAAGAAAAAAAGGACGTAGGGAAAAGATGATTCCTACACTTCCGCTATATCATATAAAGAGAGAGAGAGAGAGAGAGAGAGAGAGAGAGAGAGAGAGAGAGAGAGAGAGAGAGAGAGAGAGAGAGAGAGAGAGAGAAGAACGAGGTTTATGACAATTGTTTTCCATTGGTTTGGTGTGTTTCAGCTTTTGGTTTTTGTCATTTGATAAGGGACTTTCCGTTTTGAATTTTCACTTTGAATACGATATTTTTTGTTTTACTTTTGTATATCTTGCATCGATATTTAAGTTGTGTTGTCTTTTATTCACTCAGATTTGAACCGTCTGGTTTTCTTTCTTTTCTTTGGTTGAAAGAAGGAAGAAAATAGCAAGGAGGCAGTCTCGAACCATAGTCGAAGGAAAACAGATGACAGCATTAACAAGGCGAAAAAGTAGGACAGATAAACAACAATCCTTATAATACTTCCTCGAAATGTGCGAACACTACATGAACCCGGTGCTGATCGCAGTTGCTCAGGAAGGATATTAAATCTTCCAAAATATTAATTTCCAGTCATATTTGATAAAACAACGATGAAAGTATTACATAATGGGGTAACATTAAAAGTAACTCGGCGGATTCGTTATTGAAAATCGCATGGTATAAACAGTTTTCATTCGAATATTGAGAATAAACTTCGTAACATGTCTTTCCACATCGGAAAACTAATTTTTACTAAATATACCTTGTTTGTTCCTTACAGTTCTTCCATTACTCTTTTTCTTAAATATGGTTAATCATTGTCTGCCCCATATTGACAATATTATCTAGCCAAAAAATGCAAAATGATCCCTATTTGCAGATGGTGTTTTTATGGCAACTGCAAAAACTTCATTGGAAGGCTGCATCCTGACCTATATCATATTAATTGCAGTTTAAAATGGTGAAAAAATTCCCTTGGCCTATAAACGATAAATCTATTATATTTTTGACACATAAATATTCATACCTCAGGAAACATTTAGCTTTTATTGCAATTTCATCTTTTTTAGAAGTTTTTTTTTCAAGAAATGCAATTTTCTGTAAATATTGCACTATCAACATTTTAGTTTGCATTTGATTTGGAATTATGGTATTTTGTTTTATAGGGTTCAGATAATTTTTAGAAAAAAAAAAATACCATACCAGTAGAAGAAAATGGCATTTTGTTTAATTGTAGTTAAATTTAGGAATGTTCAGTTTTGACCTTTGACATTGATTTAACAAAAATAGCACCGTACGAATTATTGACGACCGGGCAAAACAGAAAGTACAGTTAATAAGCTTTCGAATGATATATTTTATAGCCGTATGTTCGATGGGTGCATTTAAGTCGTTAACTAAGTGTCTTTTTGAAAACTGTCACTCGCCTAGCATATAATTTTTTGAAAGTCTCGAAATCAAAAATTGGAAATATATTTTTTAATATCAGGAAAAAGGCTGAAACGTCCATATATATAGCAAATCAGAGTAATGAATACTGTCAGTTCAAAATGATTAACAAGAATTTGGCAATTATGACCCGTTAAATTTTGGAGCTGCAAATTAGAGTTTATATATTATATAGCGTTTATTATCATTTGAAAATACAAAATTATGAACAATGCATGTTTGAACGACAAATTGTATTCAATGATATGCATCACACTTTCTTTAAGAGGTTGCAATTTATATCGAACAAGAACAATATCAGTAGTGTTCTAAGTATAAGCTATTTCAGTTCCTGTTCGCATTTCAGTTCTAGAAAGTTCTTGAACATAAAATGGTCGTTCTTGGTGTTCTAGAAGTTCTTAAACAATGTAAAAGTTCTAGAACAAAGAAAGTTCAAGAAATTTAAGTGCAATAACTTTAAGTTCAAGAACTGTTCTTTAAAATGTTCCAGAACATTCAAGAACAGACTTCTTCAGTCTATATACATGATATATATGTGTAAACTTCTTTGCTTTCTGTATCAGTACTACCAACTACAAATACTAAATTACAGCTAGGTCTGCATGAAACTGTGTAAAGTTATCCGGGCAGATCTTTT
Organism: Mytilus coruscus; assembly: GCA_017311375.1. NCBI lineage: Eukaryota > Metazoa > Mollusca > Bivalvia > Mytilida > Mytilidae > Mytilus > Mytilus coruscus. Next base: position 5,359 of record JAASAO010000330.1, read on the forward strand.
AACAAATTGCAGTTTCACTTGCAAAACAAAAAAAAAAAGTCCACTAAGAATCAATAGTTCCAGATATTGGGTAAAGATATAAACAGATTTTGTTTGATAAATAAATTTTATTTTACTTTATCAATGTTGTTTTAATTATTTTTCAAATTTACAATATAAACATGAACTTTTACATTTTATTTCAGGCCATTATGAATCAAATAATCTTAAAATCTCATCCTCTCTTTCTTACAAACAAATGAAGAATGGCTGATGACTTATTAATTATTTCAACCTAGGTATCAAATATTATGCACACTTTTCACTTTGTACAGTTCTATTTGTTATTTATTTTTAGAAATTTAAAACAAAAATGAATCATTGTAGATATTATCATATACATGGTCAGTTCAATATGCTGTCAGCCATAAGGCCACTTTCTGCTGTGTATTTGCTAAAATGAAAGCCATTTCATAATCCTTCAACAAACTATTACATTAAAAACAAATTTGTTATATACTTATCTGATAACAAATCTGTTTGATAATTTGGCAGTGTAAAAAAACAGTAGAAATTGAATATTAAAAGTCTCAGAGTAAGTTATAGTTTGTTAAGTCCCAGATTTTGTATGACTCTCACGACCTTTCTCCTGCTGCCATGTATTAAGGTTGAACAAACCGCTTAGTTTATATGTATTATAAAATGTAAAGAGAATACATATTTATATTTACGTAAACATGATAAATCTTGGTTTATGTTTAACCAGATCGTTTTTTGAATCCCCTTGGTTGTCCGATTGACCATGCATTGTCAACCAAATGAGGTTTGAGCATGGTCAGTCATGGTGTATAGCACATCCAACTATGGTTGCATTTTGACATGGGTTGTCACCATATGATAGGGCCATAAAAAAATATGAAACTTTTTCAGACAAACTTTAATCTGGTTTTGATTTTTGTTGGCTCGAAATAAATTTTTAAAATATTTTTTTCAAAGATTTTTTTTTTGTAATACAATGTACCTATAAATCCCCCAAAATATCAAAATTCTCCTTGTTTAATTGGGTTTTCACTTTATCTGTAAATTTATTATTTTTTTTTGGAGTTTGTGTTCAGTTCCTCCTGTGTAAATATGACCACAGAGTTCCATGAATGTTTTATTCTCCATAAACCACTGATATTTGAAAATACTTTTAAGCTAATAAAAAAACATCATGTATATGATAGAAAAACAGTTCTAGAACACTAATATTCTAGAACATGAAATCAAGTACAAATTGTGTTCTAGAACCTGAAATCAAGAACAATGTGTTCTAGAACCTGACATCAAGAAAAGATTGTGTTCTTGAACCTGAAATCAAGAACAAAAAGTGTTTTAGAACTAATGTCCAAGAACGTTCTTAGTTGTTCAAGACCAGTTCTTGATGTTCTAGAAAAGTTTTATAAAGTTCAAGAACTAAATTTCTGTTCTACAACATCTTTTGCAAGGGCGAATAATTATAAAGTTAGTTATTTCAATGTATCAAATTCCTACTTATGATAATATTACTAAATTCAGAAAAGTTTTTGGCATGACTGCACACACTTTACCATGATGCAGTTAAAATATTGTCAAATGTACATGCAGAGGCGGATTTAGGGGGGCAGAGGGCCCGCCCCCCTTTGTGGGAAAAATTTGGTTGATTATATAGGGACTCACTGAAGCTTGACTGGAGCGGGCCCCCTCTTAGGCAGTCAGTGGGCCCCCACTTAGGAAAATTTCTGGATCCGCCACTGACATGCATCTTTTTTATTCATTTCTCTCTTTTTGACCCCCTCCGTTCACATACAACCTCAAGGCTAAATTTTTAAGACAAGTTAAGTAATTTTGACTTGTCTAAAATTTTACATATTCTATATACACTGTCTTTCGTCCCTGCCGTTTTGAAGTAGCCAGCAAAAACGTGTAACAATATTAAGCACCACTTTTAAAAGAAAAGATCAGTTTTCAACTAGATCAGAGATGTCTACTCATTCTTCAATGAAATGAAATAAACGGGCTTTGGCAGTTAAAGCTAGGATATAACGATTTTAAACAAACCTACCTCACAATAAATGTAATATACATCTTTATGACGTGTCTTTACTTGATAAGACACTCGTGACAAGGTGCTTGATCAGTTGGCGATCATGAAGTATGACGTGATGTGAAAGTTCAACCTTGTTGATGTTGATGAAACGATATATCAAATCAGATTTCGCGTAGTTTAGTAAATGACGCCAGATTTAGATTTCGATGCAAACACCAATATTCACTGCACACGTTTTTTTTAAACTACATCATACTTGCGTAACAATGTACAGATCTGAGAGTCTTATTTTAGGAGTCTGGCAGTCAAATGAAAGCTAGTTCATTTAGCATATAACCATTAATGAAAGCAAATCCTGCTTCCCAAACTCAAATATCAATCAGTAGCCATCCAATGGATTTAGTCTAAGGACGTCTGTCAAATGTTGATTGTTACACTTTCATTCTTACAGCCTTGATTCCACTCCTGGTTTTTGGTGGTGCATATATCTTTTGTCCTAAGTTTTCTGTGGACATTTTATATAGACTGGACTTTTAGGGATATTTGGCATTTGAATGACCAATCTTACTCTTGTTATCGTCTCCCTCTTTTTTTTTACACAATGTTTTTTTCAGAGGTGACAATAACGTAATTAAACTAATGTAGGTAAAGTGACTGCTTAAATGCGTTGTTTTCTTTCACTAAAAGCTTACTAAGGCAACTAAGTATAATCTCAAAATCCTCCTCTACTTTCAGATAAAACACCAATCAAGTTCTCCCAATGCAGCTAAACTGGATATTAATATTGACTGTACAATTTTATCTCCATTGCAATTTTAAATTTAAACTTCAATTTTTCACTAATTTTTGCAATACAGATATGCTGAATATAATTTAGCAATAATTTTATATCTATATGTTTTGCAAAAACAAGAAAAAGGTGTTAAAATCGTCAATCAAGAGAATAACTCTTATAAGAAGACAATTAATTAATTCATCTACATATAAGCTGATATATTTGCAGATCTTGTCTTGCAGATAATTTTGAGTCTTACACATGTTAAAGTTTTTCTCTCTATAGGGCACTGCATGGCCTTCAACAACGAGCAAAACCCATACTACTATAAGAGCCCACATAATCAATCAGGAGAATTACTTAGACAAGTGATTTTTCAATCACTTGTTTCAGAAGCATTTCTTCATTCCCATAGATAGGATATACATTGGCAATTATAAAAAAAGATACACATTGTTGAAAATAATTAATAACATCAAGGTTTATTAAAAGAAAACAGCCATTGTGCATTTGCTGTACTGCTGTTCTACATATTTTCATTTTATACATCTGAGGAGTCAAATCGGACATTTTTCAAATTCTTCACATAAATTCATCAGATTTCTATAACAGGACTAGTATTTTTCTGAAAACTTCAATTTTTAAACTTTTAAAATTATGCAAAAAAAAAAAGTAATGTTCCCGGTAAAAGTTTAGTGTTCTCGGGTGGTAAAAATGCCAGGGGTCAGCCGGGGAAATGTTCCTTAAATAGTTGATTTCTAAGCAGAAAATTACCATAAACTACTCAAACAAGTGATTTTTACCCAACGATCTAGAACTACTAAATGTTAATCATAATAAATAACATTTATAGAGTTAACTTTCTTTGAGATATGTTTATGTCTGTTATTTTAAAACAGCAAAGTTATAATTTGAATCTTTGAGAGAAAGTAACAAAATATAAAATCACTTAAATCTTGTTTTAATACAATTAATCACGTGTTAATGTACTACTCATTTTAGTGATTGCAGAATTTAAATAAAGGCTCAAATGTAGATAACTTGTTACTTCATTTTGAAAGCATTCTGGACAAAAATTTACTTAATGATGTGATTTCAATATCACTTATTCAAGTTATTTCTTTGACTGATAAAGTTCTTTAATTAAGATTTTATAATTCAAGAAATACTGTGTGGAATAAAATCGACCGCATATGGTATGGGTTTTGCTCATTGTTTAAAGTTGTACAGTCACCTATACTTGCTTACACCGTTGTTTGTACAGTTGAGTTGTCTCGTAGGCAATCATTCTACATCTCCTTATTTCAAATTAAGGATTTAAATAATTCAAGAAATACTGTGGAATAAAATCGGCCGCAGGGAAAAAACAGTAAGCGAGGTCTGGCAAGACGATACAAACCGTATTTGTAATATTGGGAAGTAGGTGCTCTTCTGGTTACAGAAGTAACAAAAGTTCCTCTAATGTAATTAAAATGAACGAGGAGCACGACCCCACACTGACGCTAGGCCATTACCTGAATAAAGCTTCCCCGGTATTCGGAGGATAAAATAATTCAAAACTGGTACCAGTAATGAACTGGTCGCTCGCTCTGGTAAACAAGAGAAAACCCTTTATAAAAATTCCGATTTCGCTGTGATACCACAGGAAAATATTGTAGCATATGGAATTGAGACTCAAATATCATATTGATATCGGCCTTGCTCACCTAATAGTATAATCTTGCGTAATATTTCTGAAGTACCAGGATTTATTTAAAATTGACTGGTTGTCAATTTTAAACAATAACTTTTTATTTTCTTATAATCGCCCCAACATTGAATAGCGATGACGACTGAGAAAAAATTCCAAAAACGTGATGTCCCACAAAACACCCATCTGACTCCACTCTAGAGGCCGTTAGGAGGACAGTCCGCTTGAATTCTGCTACGATCGAAATCCAAGACCTGACAATCTTGATAATTAAAGAAGGGACGAAAATTATTGCTCATGACTACAGACGATGACTGATTGACGTTCCCTGAGGTTACACACAAAACCCACAACTCCTGATTCACGACACCCTAGGAGGATGTTGGATAGCGCTCTTTTTTGAGTAGTCGATACTGCTCATCATACATCGCCCAACCATTATTGGTACATCTAGACGCCATCTTCGAATGCTGTGCATATATTTTAAATACTGTTTGGCTTTTGACGGCAATTTTTCTAGTAGAATTGCCATGTAAATCATAAAGGCAGAGGTCCAAGTTTCTTTATAGCTTAAAGAAACTGGTTTCTTATTTATCACTGTTAGAGCACCTCCTTTTAAAACAAAATCACCATCCAAGGAGGAATCGGAGGCCAAATCTTTAGCCGATTTTAACAAAACTCCTAAATGAACAACCTAAACACGCCAAATTTTTTCTTTAATCTTTCCCGGAATACGAGCCCAAATTTGATCAAATATACTAGGGATGCTTTCCGGAACGTGACTTACTAGGGAAATGGTCCCACTGGTCAAGTGCGAGACTGTATTTGGCAACTCGAACCTCTTACTTTGATTAAAGGGGTGAATTTTGAACCCCTGGATGTGTATACATACCATTATTTTGCTAAATCGGCGTATCTATCTCGTCTTGAGTAACTATTCTTTTTATCGCTATTAACCGCTCTATTGCGAACCACTGTGGTGACATCTTGGATTTCTGTGCCATCATGGTCTTGTGATCAGCAAACAATACTCCATCTATATAAAAATTTTAGAGCACAGAATAATTTTCATCCATCAAATTTCAAAACAAAATTAATAAAGTTAACAACATACTTCGAATGACTTCCGGAAGTCCTTTCTGTGATATTGTTATATTGAATTTGTGTATGTGCATGTTCAGAACCTTTAAAGATATATCTAAAGCCAATTAAAGAAGTTTCAAAGTGCATTGTATCTTCGAAAAACCAAACAAAATTAAACAGAATTAAAGTGAATGTTAAACCAAAAACTAAAATAACCAGAGTGCACACGCTGAAATGTCTCGCCTGCTTTACTGACCATTGATTTTTTTTTAAAGCCTTAAAGATAAAGGTTTTACTAAACTATTTACACAAATTTAACATTTTAAAAGGTCTATGACAATGAGGTCAAGGTCAGGTAAATCATGTCAGACAGACAGACCAAAACACAAAGATTTAACATTGTCCAATGAACAATGAAAATGAGGTCAAGGTCAGATTATATCTGCTAGACAGACATGAACACCTTACAATCATTATTTGAGAAACAGAACTAATCTTGTAACTTTAACTTTTATCACTGAATTACTAAATAAGGTCAGGTGAACCCTGCCTAACGGACAAGTAGACGTCGCAAGGAACCCACATACCAAATATAGTTTTCCTATTACTCATAATAAGTGAGAAATTCACATGACAAAAATATTTTTTTTTCAAGAAGTCGGTGAAACATGAAAATGAGGTCAAAGACCATGGACATATTACAGACTGAAACCTCCTAACATAAGGTATCTGCATACAAGGTAATATTTGCCTTCTAAAATAAAAAGCTTTATACAAATAGTTTACGCCACTGCAGCCGGGTAGTAATCCGTATGTCTCGCATACAGCGACGAAAGCAGGCGAGACAAAAACTAAGCCGGATAACATGCGGTACCTAATGAAAAAATAGTATGACTATACCCCACAACTGATTGAAAATCAATCAATCAAAGCAGTACAGTCAAACGACATATCAGGAAAAAAATATTTACAAAACAGCGAACAAAAATGAAAACAACACGTTATATATTTTAATGTCATGCGTCCGAAGCGCTTTTCTGGATTTACCTTCATCAGGAACGCTCAAAGCCAAATATTTGAAAGCCAAGGATTAATGAGAATCGAAACAATTGGAGAGCTATATAACCAAAAAGAACCTAAAAAATAGCCAAATCCATCTAAGGCCAACTTTGTCTGAGGGAGTTGAAACCCTAGTTTCTTTATAATTTCAAAATTTATAAACGGACAATTTTAGAAAGGATTGTTATAAATCATGTCAGTAGCGAAGTACTGACTACTGCGCTGATGATACCTTCGGGGACTGAGAGTCCACCAGCAGAGGTATCGATCCAGTGCTGTAAAAAATGAAAATACACGTTATATAATTTCGTGTGTCCGAAGCGCTTTTCTGAATTTACCTTCATCAGGATGTTCAAAGCCAAATATTTGAAAGCCAAGGATTAATTGTTTCGAAAAATATGTAACAAGGTATAGATTAGCCGATATATTTGCCATTTCTTTTTTAAGAATTCAGTGTGAAAACATACCACAGTGTACACCCCTCCCCCCAAAAAAGCTAAATACCCGGTAAATAAAATGTAAACACGGATATTCAATTTGAGAACCCAGAATAGTTGATTATATCCATGTGATTTGGTCTATGGTGGATACATGTGCATAGCATCTCATTCAATGCCAATCACACCACATCTGATTTCTCGTACAGCAAATTACCACAATGAACAAAAACAAAGTTTCAAGTGAATATCCTAGTTAAACTTCAACATGTTCATTTCAATTATGTGACTTCCAACTTCGGCTGAACACTCTAATCAGGAACATGTACATGCATTTCTAGAATGAACACAACCAGTATTAAAAAGTAAGTACTTTTTAAAACATAATCAAACACATTCATTATGACATTGTATTTTATTCATACATTGACTCTAGCAATCATAACCTAGTTGATCAATGATAAAAAAAGGAAAGGATTGAGATTATTAGAAATAAGTTTGATGCCTGTCCAGTTTTATGTGCATACCCCAAAACAATTTAATAGCAATCTGATCAAAATGCAGATCCTGTGTCCAAACTTTGCTTACAGGGATCTGACAACACTCCGTTTTAATTTCTGTTCCGTTAAAATTTGTCCTGGAGTCAGTCATACGTATGAATGAACTAAAGATATTCGAATAACCATCTAAAATACCATTTTATAGACTTTAAAGGGTTTTCAGAACATATGAATTTGTCTGGTTGATTTTTTTTTTCACCAATTGCCATAAAAAACTTTCAACAAGCAGACACAAACGGAAGAAGCGTTTGCTTTACTTTATACATGTTATCAATAAGGTGGATCAAATTTCTAATGATATTCGTTGGTGACGGTTGGTTGCCGTATGAACCATAAGTATACTTGCCCGCTCATTACGAAACCCGTCCTGAACCTTTCATAATGGAGGTGATTCAATTTGTATTCAGTAATATTCATGTTCGTATGGATCATAAATATCTTCTAAATAAATAATATGTATCACAACAGACTGACATAGATATTAACCATAAGGGATTTATATTCTACATAAAAAAAGAAAGAAGATATCCATCGGCTAAGTATGCACGTGGGATGGTGAAAGGAGTATTACAATGAAAAATAAAATTTCTGGTTACGTGTATATGGGTGACTACGTTTGGTACATTTTGAATACATTTTAAAACATGTTTATTAAAAACTTTAACATAACTTCAGACTTATTATATGTAAGAAATATATTAATTCATTTGTGATAATATTTTTATCATATTGTATGGGACTAATTTTAACCTATTAAATGCCTATCTAATTTATCAAGCGTTTGTTATATTAAAAGATTAAACTGACGCCTTAGCATACCAATTTTCAAAAAGTATTCTTTTGATCAATTAATTCATTGATTGTCAAGGAATACAAATATTCACGTAGGACTCATTCAATATATCTACAAAACTTAGAGGAATTTATGGAAAATAACAGATAATATCTTCAAGAACATAAAATTAGGTAAGGTTGCATTTTAGATGCGTTAGAATATTTAGCCTCTCATTGAAATGTTTTTTTTAAAAGAAAATATTTAAGAACGATTGAAATTTTGTCTTTATTTTGGAAATACTGTTGTGTATTGTTGCTGGGACGTTCAAAAAGTTCAATTTGATTAGAATTATCTAACATTTGAATTCTCGTTACATTTGTAAGAGGATTCGACGATGTCATTTACATTATACTACCTGAAATATCATTTTATAGTTTTAAAAAGGTTTTCAAAAAATAGTATTTTGTCTGGTTGATTTTTTTTTTTATCTATTGCCATAAAATAATTTCAACAAGCGTACACAAACCGGAGAAGCGTTTGCTTTCCTTTATACGTGTTATCAATAAGGTGGATCAAATTTCTAATCATACTCGTTGGTAACGGTTGGTGGCCGTATGAACCATAAGTATACTTGCCCGCTCATTACGAAACTCGTACTGAACCTTTCATAATGGTGGTGATTCAATTTGTATTCAGTAATATTCATGTTCATATAGATCATAAATATCTTCTAGATAGATAATATATGTAAACACACAAAAAATCATCCTAAACATTTATGTTTATGCAGACTTGCTGTTATCATAATCATGATAATTATCATAACACTTTAACAAATATTAATATTTCATGTTAATTTAAGATATATATATATATATATATATATATATATATATATATATATATATATATATATACCGGATCTCTTCAAGACAATTTTTATACAGACTAAGCTGGTACAATATATCAATATAAAAACCGATTCTTCTCCAGAGGCAGTTTGATTTCAACAAATTTTCAAGATGATACGAAGATTTGCAATCGTTCCTTTCACTCTCTTTTTAATTGAAAACGTTTGTGCGATTTATTGTGGACATGCCAACTGTGTAACAGCCACTGACATCCCTTTCTTATCAAAACTAAATGCACCCCTGAAGGCGGAGTTAGATATTTCAAGTCTAACATCACAACTTAAGGATGTAATCCAAATAGAAGTGAAAACAGTAATGAATGACGTCGTGGAAAGTACTTTGGATCATACAGTACACACTGCTGTAGAAAGATTACAGACGTCTAATGATATTGCCATATCTACTTTTCGAAAGAAAATCGAAGGTAAGAGTAAATTTATATTAGATTTTAATAGTTTATTTATATCATGCAAGCCATTTCAAGCGAAATTTTACATGTTTTATAGTGTGTCTTTTTATGTTGTAATTTTACACTACTGTTTTAGGTTAGGGTGAAGGTTGGTGCCTGTTAAAATGTTTAAATCCGCTGGATTTGTTTGCACATGTTAAAGATTGTTTGTATTGATGGCTTGTCTTTGACAATCACTGTTAGAAACAAGCTTCCCAACCTTCTTCTCTAGGTTGGGAGTGATTTGAAGTTGGTATATTGTTCACAAACTTGTCCATTGCGGGAGAGCGTATGTTTACTTCTAGATCATTTTTATATTAAGTGTGAAGTTTGGTTGTAGTCTTATTTTATATGGTCTATAATTATAATTCTATATTCACTTATAACAGGAACCTAATAAACCAACATAATTATATCATTAATCAAAAAATTTAAATTTGTTCATTTGTACCTACTATCATCCAGAGACATATGTGTTCTTACGTTGCTTGATCTTCATTTTCTGTTTAGTGTGTTGGAGAACGGTTATATTTTTTGGGGTCTTTTTTTCGTCATGTTTGTTGTGCAGGCATGGTGCACGTGTTTTCAGTTTTTGTTCAGCTTGTGGTTTCGATTTGTCGCACCATCTACCCCTAATTTGTTTTATCTTATCTACGAAAATTTTATCCACCCAATTAATCTTATTGAACTTATTTCAGCTGAATTAGAAGAGAAATTGGAGAAAGATTATGAATTTTTGATGGAAAAACAGGACCTTTCTGACACAAAGATGCATGATTCGTTGACCATATTGGGTAATAAGCTCGATGGAGAGATAGAGCAACTGAAGGGAAAACAACATTTTACGGAATCCAAACTATCTGCTGTTGAATACAAGGTTAATAGAACCACTGAAATTGGTTAGTATGTTTAATTTTCAAAGATTTCCTGACCTCAGCAATTTTCAATGAATGTAATTATATAATCGTTAGTGAAGTTATAGAAATGACGTATATATTGTTTTTGATAATTACACTTTTTTATTTTATGTTTCTGTAAATTGATTATTCTTCTTTTTTATTACACCTACTTTGAAGATGTAACTAATCAAGGCCCTGTAAGCTTTTTTAAAAGCTGATACTGTTCTGATATATCATATACTAGTACATGTCGATGATGAAATGATTGTGTAAATTCACCAGCAATAGCATTAAAGATACACAAAAGAGTACACTTTGGAAGAGTTCTAATTTTAATCGTTCGTGCAAAGTGAATGAAGATGTCATACCGTAGACAATTAATAAGTTATAAAAGGTAAAAAATAAAAACGGGTTCGGAAAATATCATATTCATTATAGAATTGAATTCTGCTTTTGGTATATGATTTAATGAAGGCAAAAAACATTCAAATCTAAGAAGCCAAAGATTTCAAGGCACTTACTTGAATTTGAAATAAGAGTTTTAAAAATCAAAGCATATACTTCTTATCAATATAGATCTTCGTAATAAATTATATATATTAAAGTATGCTATCAATAACTTAAAAGTAAAACTTTCAACACAAACATTCGGCGGATATACTTGCCTAGTGTTATCAAAAAATTATCATTTCATGTGAAATATGTAGTACAGGAATACGTATATAGCATCCATATTGAAGATATTTTCTTCATAAAGAAGAATGCTCGTGACATACATCTATTTATCAATCAATATTTATCATAAAATTGAGAATGGAAATGGGAATGTCAAAGAGACAACAACCCGACCACAGAACAGACAACAACAGAAGGTCACCAATAGGTCTTCAATGCAGCGAGAAATTCGCACCCGGAGGCGTCCTTAGCTGGCCCTAAACAAATATATATACTAGTTCAGTGATAATGGACGTCATACTAAACTCAAATTATACACAAGAAACTAAAAGTAAAATAATACAAGACTAACAAGGCCAGAGGCTCCTGACTTGGGACAGGCGCAAAATGCGGCGGGTTAAACATGTTTATGAGATCTCAACCTCCCCTATACCTCTAGCCAATGTAGAAAAGTAAACGCATAACAATACGCACATTAAAAGTCAGTTAAGAGAAGTCCGAGTCCGATGTCAGAAGATGTAACAAAAGAAAATAAACAAAATGACAATAATACATAAATAACAACAGACTACTAGCAGTTAACTGACATGCCAGCTCAGACCTCAATTAAACTGATTGAAAGATTATGTCTTCATCATATGAATATCAGGCACAATCCTCCCGTTAGGGTTTAGTATCATACCATCATAAATATATGAGAAGAGCATAACCCATGTCATGCCAACAACTGGTTTTAAATAAATGTGTTTAGTTCCGATGCAAAGACCCTATAAGTGATTCAATATTAAAGCCAAAATATGCAATCTTTAATGACCTGACAACAGTATCGTAACTATATCCTTCTTAATAAGTCTATTTAAAGGTTTTGTTAGCTTCTGAGGTGAATACTGACATTTTAGTGCTTTATAAAGAATATTACCATAAAAGATTGGATGTGAAATACCTGAACGTATAAGAAGTCTGCATGTTGAGCTATATTTACGAATGATGTCCTTGTACCGATGATAAAATTTAGTAAATGTTTTGACTAGTTTGTGATATCGAAAACCCTGGTGTAATCATTTTCTGTAATACATAAATTTCTTTCGTTAAAATCTGAAACGTTGTTACATACAAAAGGGAGGGGTCTAAATTTCTGTATTCTTTAAATGTTTAGGGCATGCATTTGTCATTTCTAAATATAAAGATTATTATGTAAAATGTTTATGACATTTATTTTACTATTTAATCTTTGTGTAATTAGATGTTTTCGTTATTTTGTACATCGTTCACTTCTGAAATCAATATTTATTATCTTTTATTTTATTTTATTTTCCAATTTTTAATAGTTATTCTTGATTATTTTGCACCCATTATTTTCTATTGTTAACAGCTTTTGCTCTCCATTATTTTTATGGCCATTATTCATTATTTTGTAAACACTATCCAGACCCTCAGATATCACTCATATTGTTTCATATTTTAGATAATCATCATGTATTTTATGTGTCGTTGCTCTTATTCATACGATTTTACAATAACAGTTGTTTAAAGATATTGACTCTCTATTCGTACGTGGAAAGGTAAGAATACAGGGCCACCATTAATACAAGTCAACAAAAGTAACGATACACAAGTTTGAACTCCAAATTATCATAAAATATAATAAATAGGAAAAACTGTAGTTATCAAATGAAAAACGTTCATTTGCAAAACAAATTCATATGATTAAGAGAATATGACCAAATTGGAAAGTGAGAACATACCGTGTTATTGAACACAGGGGTTAAATTTATCTTGGGTAAATTGATGACAGAAGTCGGCACTTAATTTCGAAGATGATAATGCATTCAAAATTGTAAGCAGACCATATCTAAGTTTTAAGTTTTAAGTTCTAATATCGATTTTTAAAAATTTTTGATTGAAAAAAGTTTTTGAAATAAAAGAGATAAAAAATAAATCACGTATTTCCCTTAAATCAATGGTTTTGATAAGGAAAAATATTCTGTAAATAATAGACCAATTGGGCAATTATTTTCCTTGGTACAGTGTATCCAAATTCATTATATATGGAAAATGCATTGCCTTGTATCGTTTCTTTTGTTGACTAGTTTGTTAACTGTAATTTCGTATGAATAAGAACAAGAACACATTAAAAAGGTTAAAACGTTGAGAAATATTTACCTTAAAATTAAAAAAAAAAAGATAGATAATATAAAAAAGGGGGTCCATTCCCCGAGCGACTGCATTATAGGGAAACTTTTTGACTTATCGTCTTATTATTATATTCATAATAACATAAAATACATATTTATCCAGTGTTATCTTCATATGAACACTGAAATACAAGACAATTGAAAATTATTTATTTTATTTATTACAATTTACTAGTCAACTGTGAAATATTTTTAGACTGAATATGCCGGGAGTCGACTTAATTTCATTTAAAGTCTCGTTTCATTATCATTTGTTAAAGGGGCATTAGCTACGAGATATGAATTTTTTTTTTATCCACTCATGAATGAAAATGAAATAGTGAAATAATAATTCGCTTTTGGCAGCCAGTTAGGTTCAGTTTTGTCAAAATAAGCTAAGAAACATCGATTATGAATTATTCACTTGAAAGTGATTAATAAGACCTCATTGAATCCGTATTCATGTGACTTTCAATTAAACCCCTTAGCTTGAAATGGCTTACGCATGAATTATGCGTGTTAAGTTATTAGAAGGAAAAGAATGTCAACATTGAAAGTGAAACAAGGGTAAAACATTTGATTGACTGATTTGATCCACGAACAATCATTCTACCTGGTAAAAACTATGATTAACATATAGTTTTAACCTATAATATGAAATCAAAAAGACCTTTAAAAGTTTAATTGCACGAGTTCGCTATCTATTTATATCTATATTTATGCTAATATCGGGTTATATGATCTTCGGCAGTCTTCTGAAGTCACCTCGATAGTTAATTAGATGGCGTCTAGACTAAAATACACCCGAAATGCTGATACATATTATCGACCCATTGCATTGTAGATTGTTTATTTGATTTTTTATAAATTGGATTTACGTTTTAGTATGTTATAAATCAAATACGAGAATTTGACAGCTAATGCCCCTTTAAAGTAATTTAAAGTGCGCCGATGACAGTTTTGCGGAGCTTTTAACAATTTTAAAATAAACAAAATAAAATGAAAAACGTGCAATGTTTTACATTAATTAAAAAAAATTCCTATGGTAATAGGAGATAAGTTTATCCGATTATTTATTTATGTTTAAAGTGCTAAATAAAGGCAACAGTAGTATACCCCAGTTCAATAGTCATAAATCGATAAAGCGAAAATAAATCCGGATTACAAACTAAAACCGAAGGAAACACATCAACTACAAGAGGAACACAACGGAACACTGAACTGCAAAAAATATAAACGCGGTGTAATAAGCACAATATATATATTATTCTCTGACACTGCATTCTGTAAATATTTTTGTCTGATCTTGCATTTACGCCTCTAGCGCTCGCTGTTTCATGTGTGAATAACATCTCAGATGTATTATAAGACCAAAGTGCGAATTTATTGGAAAGGATGGGAGGGCAATTACAAATAGATCGCTATGAAATACCACTTGAGAACACTCCATTGCAAATAAACTATAACATTAAACAGGTTTGAATAACGATGAATAAATGTTATACTAATTAAGAAAGTAAAATTTCGAATTTGATTAATTTAAAAACAAATCGAATAGTACCTTATATGAACTAAAAAATGAACAATGTTAAATCATTTATTGAAATGTGTTAAGAAAAGAACAGAAAAAAGCATTTCCATAATCTGGTGCATTCAAAGCGCTTTTCACTAACCTCATCGGGATTGCTCGAGTTCAAATATTCGAAATCTAATCATATTTATACAAGGATTTATATAACATAAAGGTGTTTAACAAATATCGAAAACCATTTAAGGTCGTTATAATCTTTTTTCCGATTCTATTTTGTATCAAACCTGTGACACATCCATCTCAGTTTTAAATCATTCCAAATGATTTTTGCAGCTGGAGAAGTAGCAGTTAAAGATAAAAAAAAAAAAAAAAAGACAAGAGTCGCTGGTTTAAAAGCCACACTTTAATTTTTTGATATTTTCTCTTCACGATTGACAAAATAAAATTTATTGTGAATCAAGTTTGTACTTTTCTCACATTATCCCACATTAAAAAAAAAAAAAAACAAAAAAAACCAAAAACCTCTTTGTAAAAAGTAAATTATGCTTAAGCATTTTATAAGAAGTCAAGAGGTCAAATTGGATTCATGGTGACCAGGAATACAGCCCTCAAACGATTGAAATTGGATAAATCATCATTGTACAATAATAATATTGAATCATTTCCATACTTGAAGGATGTAATCAAAATATTCAAAGATTTCTCTTTTATTTGCAAACAATAGTACGTTTAATTGTGACGTTGTGGTCAGTGACTTTCTACTCGTTTACCAAATGTCGACTGTTGAAATTTGTGTGCAATACATCTATCTTTCATTCTTGAAGGTCAAATATTAATATTGATAGTTTTACCGAAATTCGTCATTAAATTTTGACACCCAGATTATACTTATTTCACCAAAATTAAAACCGCATTCAAATGAATGAAAATATTCTTTTAATTTCGATCTTTAGCTGACGCATTTCATAATCAAAATGTATTCTTTATATACGCCCCATTTGATATATGTATTATTTCATAGTCTTATATATAACTTATCAGAAGCGGGATATTTTTTTTTTCATTTAATGTATATTACACCCGATAGCATTTGGTGTGGCATGCTTCATACTTTATACTTATGAACACCTGGTTCATTCAGCAGGAAAGCGACGCATGGATACCCGCATTTCGTAATGTTGTGAGTTGGTAAGGTTGCCAGGAAGTCGTTAGAATAATCGAATATGCCACTTTCACGTGATCTCTGGAAACAAATTATTAAGCCATGATTATTATCTAAATAGAAAAAAAACCCAAAATAAATAAAATGTATTACATATGCAAGTTGTTTCATCACAGACATGTATTCATCATTTTTACACTGAATGAAACTTTTGTTTGCAGTGCTTGCTTTTGGGTTTTGTGATATATAGATATCCCGTGGTAATTTGTGTTTAGATGCTTTCAAGATGGCGACATGTCGAAAATAGATAGTCGGGTTTATAAATCTAATTTGATCACTTATCCAAGAGAATAATGTATACATAATTCAATGGAATAAACATAATATCATTTATTTCATTTTTTCGTGATATTTGTCTTTCAAATTCTGGTAGATAAATCTGTGTATCGACCACAAAAATGACTTTCAAATGAACGACTAGAAGTATAACATAATTGTTCATGCTAGTTGTTGTGATAAAATCAAAATCAATATCAAGAGATATGTGGATTCCAGGTTAACAGTCTCAAGGTAGATGGGGAAAGGGGGGGGGGGGGGGTCTATATCAAAATCCATAGAATTTTTTAATAATTTGTCAATTGTTGTTTATTTCATGTTTTTTTAAATAGTAACAAGTATGGGTCACCGGGATTTTTTCACGCTAAAGGTTGTACAAAATTGTCAGATAGTGTTTAGATTATGCATGGTAAACCCAATTTTGTGCGATAAAAAAACTTTACCATAGACTTTAAAGATAAAATATGAGAAAATACATTTAATAATAAGCCTTTAGATAAGAAAAACAAAAATGGGGTCATCTGACTCGTTTTCCTGCTACAGAATATAATAGGTAAATTCACAAAACATTTTATTATAAAAATACTTTACCGGATTTATCTCCCCTTATATCCGAGTTATTTCTCCTTATTTTGAAAAAAAAAAAAAAAAAAAAAGAACAAGAATCAAACAAAAATATTCTTTTCTTTGTAAAATACAGCTGTAATATGATAAACACAGAATTGTCTATATTAACATGAAAAGTCTTACACATGAATTACATACTACTCTTGAAGTAGCGAGTTTATAAAAGATCTAGACCGATTGTTTTCTGCTATTTACAAAATCCAAGATGAAGGAAGACGCCTAACTCCTTAACGCTGCTTTGATGTCGCCATTCGAAATCCTGGATAAACTTTTAGAGTATGTTAATTAATATAACATGGTTAACTGATCGACCTCCTAAAATCATGGAGATAAAGAATAACGATAGAGTTGTCGTTTGTTTGATATGCCTGTTGTATTCATGTACATGTATGCGCGAGTACAAATGTTATTGAGTTAAACTTTCCTTTTTATATTTCAGTTGCAATAACATCGTGTGTTCTTGATACCCATACATTTAATGGTCGTGAGATAATAAACTTCAGTGATGTGAAACTGTCAAATGGAATCGAAAATGTGAAAAAATTCAAATCTTCGGGGACATTTATATGTGAAAAGCAAGGCATTTATTTAGTTGGGGTGTATATTATGTCGTATACCAAAGAAGCTCACTTTGAAATTATGAAAAATGGAATAATAGTAAGCCGTGTAAAAGTCAGACCAGACTTAGGTTCTACAGAGGATAACTATCACACCGGAACAGGAATCATAGCTGTTCAATTGAATGCAAATGATACATTAAATATCCAAGCAGGTTATAGAAAAATGAAAGTAGATGGAGGTGGATATTCGTGCTTGACTGTTATTAAAATGAAATAAACGTTTTATTCAATATCAGTTACGATCTAATTCTCATTATAATCACTTTTTGTTTTAGTTATAGTTATACAGATCACTTGTTTTGTCATTGTACAAATTATGAATTATTCAATGGGCCTGAATACAATTTAACAAATAAAAATTAATTCATATAACATTCATAAACCTGGCTTTAAATATTTTAGATTTGAGTGTTCCTAATGAAGGTAAATCGACAGAGGCGGGACCTGAATGATCCTTGTGGCATCTAGCATTATGTTGTTTTTTTTTATTCTTGTACTTCGACTTATTAGTTTTGAGTGATAACTTGATATCATCTGCTTCTGTCTTAGTGTATAGCAAATGTTTCAAATGTGATCATTATAGCCATAGCTGGACTACATTCCAATATAGGATTATCAATTATTGCATGTGCTACATAAAATATTTATTTATTTATTCATGCAATAGCACAATCTTAATAACTTAAATCCAAATGATACACCATATACGACGGATAACATTTGATATCATCGGTAATTATAAAAAAAACTTTGATCAAAGAGTTACAGTCTATCTTGTTAGATTTGCCCTATTGCTGACTGATTTTATATATTCGCTTCCATGGAAATTTCAAACTTTGCATTATCGATGTATACCGATTGTCCTTAACATACGGTTCTAAGTTTTATCTTTTCATAAATGACTGCTAAGATACTTTTTAATTGTGATTGGGCAATTCTAAAACAAAGCAAATTATTGTCTGTCTTCACAGTTTACGTTATGTAGTTTCCCATTGAAACCTCAACGGAAATCACCTTAAATATTAATAATAAATGTATATCATAGTCTAACAGAACCATATATGCAAGTGGTAATTTTAAACTAACCTTCATAATAGGCTCTTGTTTTATGTCGATCAATACTGAGACTGACTATCCCACAATTGATAAAATCTTTCAATTTTTTTCCCCAAAAAAGTAAATATGTTTGAAGCAAACCCGTCGTTTATGACTCGCTGAATGCAGCTTATCACCGGATTTTACTTGTCTAATGACACAACTTGTCCAACTGGTAAAACAGGAATTGTAACGGTGTTAGTTACCAAAAGCATCAAAGTTGCCTCCAGGTTTTGGTGGGTTAAATGCTTCTCAATCGTTTTTCCTCTGTATTGTTTAGTGGAGTGTTGTTTGTGTCTTCGTCTTATTGCATTTAGGCATGATGTTATCTGCATGAGTCTCTTCGACCTATTTAAGAATAAGAAGATGTGGTATGATTGCCAAATTGGACAATTATCCATCAAAATTCAGATGAAGTGGATGTAAGCAATTATAGACAACCGTACGACCTTCAAGAATGAGGAAAGCCCATACCATATGGTCATCTAGTTTAGATTGTCGTCTTGGTTATTTTTTACTTGTTAAAGCAATGTTGAAAAAGAAACTACATATAAAAGTTCCTCTTGATACGTACCGCCATTGACTTCAGCCTTGGTTGACTCTGGATTCCTATGGGAAATCAGATGTTCATCTTCGCTCCAGTAAACTGCATTATCTATATAAAAAATTATGTCAGGTAGTTCCTTTTTCCTGTTTATGGCAAAACATTTTGAAATTTTTGGTCATCAATGATCTATAACTTCGTACACCATTGGTCTTTTCACTTTAATTAAACGTACAAAATAATGAGCCTGGTATCTTTCGTGCAATTTTAAATTTTCCGTTCTATTTCGAAAGAATTTAACACATAACCGTAAAACACAACACCTGACTATGCATATTGTTAATATTCTTTTTTCAATTTATCTGTCTTTATCCATATATCATGTATATGTTATATAAATTTTTACGAGTCCGTCTGGCCGGCCGTCCATTCGTCCATCTGTCTGTTTGTCTTCCGTCTGTTCCTCCGTCCGTCTATCTTTCCGTCCGGCTGTTCGTCCGCGCGAAACAAAATTTTCGTCAAAGTAAGCTTTTGAGAAATTGAAAAGAAAATAATGATTAATGATTAACAGTTAAGAAAACTTATTGTCCTACATCCAATTAAGACAATTGTGTACTTATATTTTTCCATGGCACAGGGTCGCGCTTTTCTCATATTGTTTATGACAACTTTACACTTAATTCATATGATAATTCATTCTTGGAGAACATGATTTGTTTATTGCCTAAAATTGACTAAGAAAAAGGAACTTGTTTTAGAAAGTATGGTTTACCTGCGTCGCCGAAGGCGGAAGCAGGTCTAGTAACCGCTCGACTTAATCAATCTAATCAGTCTGTCTGTCTGTCTCTCCATCACTCAGTCCGTGCGTCCGTCTGTTCGTCTGTTCGTTTGTTCTTCTGTACGTCTGTCCGTCAGTATGTCTGTCCGTCCTACCGTCCATCTATCTGATTGTCCGTCAGTCCGACCGTCCGCCGTCCAACCGCATATCCGTCCGTCTGTCCGTCCGAAAGAAAGAAAACTTTTGTAAAAAATTTCATTGCTTCTATAAATGGGAAAGATTTTCTATTTGGTCTGCAGCTTTATACTTCTAACGTGTTGTTTTCAGATTTGAAAATGTTGAGTTGTTGCCAGTAAGGAAATTCACATCTGCTGGGTAGCCACGTAATATCTGCCGATTGTTCAATCTATTCGCAGGTCACAAATTAAAAAAAAAATTTTCTTTTAGTTTATAGAGATTTGATATGAACAAGACTGATTAGACTGCACGTTAGAGTAGCATAGATACCCGATTGTCATAGTGAAAGAAGAGAGAACAACGTATGGTCTTTTCCTATTTTTGCCTAAGAATGTTCTTAGGTGAAATTAAAAATCTAAAATAATACTATAAGTTAGAAGAATATTAGTTGGAGAACAAAATCAGCTTAAAATAATGATTATTATGGAGCTCCTTTAAGAGATATTTGATTTGAAAATAAGGCCAGAATAGGCTGACCTTAAATTTGCATTGGTATTATTTTGGTCTAAAATGGAAAGAAAAGAAGTCTAGGATCTGCTTCAATGTTGGTAAATGATCTTTTGTGAGCCATTGAAGTCTTATATGAAAACAAAAATTGGTGTTATGGGGCAAAATATTTTACCCTGTATTGAAAGTAAAAAACCTCTGACACATATTTCTAAACTTCATCTAGGTGCATCCTTAAACTGACATTTGATATTATTTTAATGAATTTTTTTTAAGAACCAGTTCATAGATAATTTATTTTTATTCATATTATTCCTTCGTTTCAAGCACTTAAATATTTTCAAGATTTAACTATCCAAATTGGTGAAATGTATTGCGCGAGATTAGGTGGTAGAATATGTTTCTTTAAGAATGATTTAAGATAATATATTGGACAGCTTTATCCTTCTGTTTTCATTTTCTGCAAAAAAAATATGTTCTTTCTATGTGTCGTCATCAGACATGGTGGCTTTTTTACGTGATGTCACACTGGCAAATTCAGAGGAAAGCTTACAAAAAGTTAAATAACAACATACCGAACTCCGAGGAATATTCAAAACGGAAAGTCCTTATTAAAATGGCAAAATTAAAAGCTCAAACATATCAAACGAATGGATAACAACTGTCATCTTCATGACTTGGTACAGGCATTTTCTAATGTAGAAAATTGTGGATTACACCTGGTTTTATAGCTAGCTAAACCTCTGACTTGTATGACAGTGGCATTACATTCCATTATATTGACAACGATGTGTGTTATCACTATAAAAACAAACAAATATGTAACAAAGAAACACAACAAGGCATATAGACAAAGCACATTTAGCAAAAATGAAAGACAATAATACAAATATTAACCATAGCACAATAACACAATGACGGGATGTATAAGTGTACAGCCACGTCATATGTAACAAAGAAACACAAAAATGTCATTAGCTAAAATGAAAGACAAGAATACAAAAATATTACCACAACGACCGGATGTATAAGTACAGAGCCACGTCAAATGGATATAGCCAAACACAGACTAAAGAGTAAAAATAATATTCATAAAGACAAATAAAAGAATACTATAACACGTTATTAAGATGATAAACAACATCAGTACACAGAATCTATACTTCAAGACCATCGCGTATTACCTGTGAATATTTATCAACAAGGTCTTGGAACCTTCCGATGAACCTTTTTTAGAAAAAGGACGACACGTTCTTTGACATACCCCTGATTCATAACTTTTCTACTCAGACACTGATGACGTTTTAAAAAGTCTGAGTAGCAGTTGCAAGCTCTTGAATACCAAATAAGTTGGGAAATATATATCCCATATGCAGGTGAGGTTGGTATATTGAAACTAAGGTGGTGGAAATTGATAGTTTCAAAATTAAAATCGTCTCGTTTGTCACAGATTCTGGTACTGAGATGTGAAATTAAACGATCTGGCTTCTTTGATCTTCTTGATTTTGACAAGTGTCGGAAGGAATTTTGACTCATATGAAAATAAGAAGAGGTCGGTAAGGAGAGGCGCGCAGTTCGTTCTCATAGGAATGAAGACAATTTGTTGAAACAGTATACCTCCAAATTCAATAAATATGTTGTTAATAAGATCCTCCAGCATACTGATCACTTATTCCTCTGTGTAGCATGTTTTACCTTTTTGTTCACTATTTACATAATATGCCATATAGTATCCCAAAATAATTAATTTAATTCGTATGCTATCAGTTTTATGTTGAAAAGCATTGTGGATTATTTCATTTAGACAATTTTTCAATTTCACATGGGGAATGCTGGTATACAGGGTTGAAAAATCAAAAGTTTTTATAAAACTTATTTCAGAAAAAGATCGAGATTTAAAATTATTCAAAAGTTCTTTTGAGTTTTTTTTTTTTTTTTTTTAGAATCCACATATAGTTAATACCACTACATGAGTAAACAGTTTCATTGCGGACAGAATTTTGTCAATTTAATGGACAATTCTTAAGTCGAACATGCAGATGAGCCAGCAATGTACCGTTGTTTGTACGGAATTTTGTGAAGCTTATGTATCCAGTACAACAAGGTAAGTCCGATTTGCTGTTCAATGTAATGTTCATTGAAGCCATGAAAGACTTATGATTCACTAAAATATCATCCTTGTCAAATGATATGTTTTTGTATGTGGGATTACCTGAGTGCTCATTTATTCCCAATTATTTTACAAGACACTCGTAGTAGTACGATTTACATACGAAGACACTATTAGTTGAAGCTTTATCCGCAGGAACAACAACATACGTATCGTGAATTTACCGTCAATATTGATTTTTAATCACAGATGGATTGATATAAATAAGTAGAATAACGAAAATACCGAACTCTAAGGAAAATTCAAAACGGAAAGTCTTATATCAAATGGCAAAATCAAAAGCTCAAACACATAAAACGACTTTGAACAGGCATTTCCTTTAGTAGAACATGACTGATATACTTATTATAAACCATTATCAATCGGTCGAGAAATTTGCTAAATATTTCAGAAACACATTTATAGATTGAACATACTGTTTACTGGTTAAACAGGTGTTCTTGTGTGTAATTATTAGTTCCCTTTTACCACAGTTTGCATAGCAAGCATGATGTAAACACAAAAAAAAAATTATTCTAAACATTTATGTTTATGAGGACTTACTGGTGTCATAATCATGATAATTATCATATCGCTATAACAAATATTAATATTACATGTTAATTTAAGATATGAGTATAATACTGGATCTTCTCAAGACACTTTTTTTTTATATTTACTTTTATACAGACTTCGCTGGTATCAGTATCAAAACCGATTCTTCTCCAGAGACAGTTTGATTTCAACAAATTTTCATGATGATACGAGGATGTACAATCGTTCTTTTTATTCTCTTTCGGATTGAAAACGTGTGTTCGAATACTTGTGGACATAACAACTGTGAAACAACCATCGACATCCCTTTAAAATCGAAACTAAATGAACCCCTGGAAGCGGAGTTAGATATTTCAAGTTTTACGACACGTCTTAAGGAAATAATTAGAAAAGAGGTGAAAAAAGCAGTGAATGACCTCGTGGAAAATATTTTGGATAAGACAGTACAAACTGGTATTGAAAGATTACAGACGTCTACTAATGTTGGCATTTCTACTTTTCGACAGAAAATCGAAGGTAAGAGAAACTGAAAATAAACTGATTTTAAGATTTGAATAGTTCTACATTTTATATCATGCATACAGATTACACACATTTCAATGAATTGGTTATTTAGGTATTATCTAATGCTTTAATGGCTTTTTGCATGGTGATTTGAAATGTTTGCTCTATTTATGTACAACATGATCAATGCGGAAAAGAAGGAGCTGAGATCTCATATACCTACACCAAGCAATGTTGTCATGTTCCTAACCCACGCCGAAAACCTCGCCAGAGTTCTTGTTTTGTTATATATTAACATTTTTGTCATTTAAGTATTTTTTTTGTATCAATGGCTGGTCTATGACAATGAATTTTAGACACAAGCTTACTACATTTTTCTATAGAGTGGTATGAGTTAGTATGGTAAATTGATTTATAACAAATGTGTCCTTTGCGGAAGAGAGTATGTTAACTTCTTGATCTTTTTTTATATATCAAGTGTGTCATTAGTTTGTAGTCTCATTTGTTTATAACCTAGATGATCTCTGTTTCTAATTTTTATTCACTAACAGAATAATAAAAGGATCTTTAAAAATAATCAGAATCAATATGTTATTGATGAAAAAAATGATGATTTTTACACTATCAATCCGAACAACATGTGTTTTTATGTTGCTAAGTCTTTAGTTTTCTGTTTTTGGGGACTGTTGTTTTTCTCTTCATCCGTTTTTTTTAAGTGTTGACCTTTTTGTTGTCAGTCTTTGTTTAGCTTGTGGTTTTTGATTGTTATATAATAACAAAAAGTGAAATTTGTTATCTTCTTCCCCTTATTTTTCTTATATCCGAATATTTTATTAACCAAATTAATCTAATTCAACTTATTTCAGCTGGACTAGAAGTAAAAATGGAGAAAGATTATGAATTTCTGATGAAAAAACAGAACATTTCCGCCACAGAGATCCATGATTCTTTGACAAGTATGGGTAATAAACTCGATAGAGAGATAGAGCATCTGAAAGGAAAACAACATTTTACGGAATCAAAACTGTCTGTTGTTGAATCCGAGGTTCATAAAATCACTGAAAACGGTTAGTATGTGTAATTTCATGACCATCATAAATGATTGTAATCAATACTCGTAAGTGAAGTTATAGAAATGACGTAATACATTTTATGATTAAATCTTTTTGTTTTTCTTTCCATAAATTGATTATTCTTTTTTTTCAAATTTTATCACACCTATTTCCTTGAAGATGCAACTGATGGAGGTCTGGTAAGCTTTTTTAAAAGCTAATACTGTTTTTAAAGCGTTTACTAGTACATTGTTAAAGATATGACTCTTTAAAGGCAATAGCAAAAGTATTAAAGGTGCACCACATAATACTCTTCTGGATGACTTCCAATTTTAATTTGGTGTAAAATTGATGAAAACGTCATACCGTACCAAGTAATAACATAAAAGGTAATAGATAAAAACGGTTTCGGAAAATATCATATTCATAAGGGAATTAAATTCTGTTTGTTCTGTATATAATTTAAACGAAATTAAAGCAAAAAACATTCAAATCTGACAAGAAGCTAAAGATGTCGAGGCACTTACTTGAATTTCAAATAAGATTTTTTTTTAAAATCGCAACATACAATTCTTATAAATATAGATCTTCGTAATAAAATATATATACAAATTATGCTATCAACAAGTTGAATCTAAAAGTAAAACTTTCAGCACAAAACATAGGCGGATATAATTGCCAAGTGTAATCGAAATATTATAATTTAATGTGAACTCAGTCGTACATATGTAGCCTTTACACGGTAGGTACATGTATAGTGTCCGGCTAGGATCGTGGTTTTTCGAATGATTTGATCTTTTTTTTTTCGAGTGTGACCACGTTTTTTCGAGTGAATAAGATCAAAAATTTAAACAAACAGTGAATTAGAATTTTTCATAAAAAGATACGATCCACCGTACATTTTGTTTTAAAAACGTTTAATTTGATTTTACAATGATTTATTTCAAGATATAGATTAAAGCCTTTTTATACACATATATATATAACTATTCTATATTTACTTAGATATACTTTACAAAAAAATATTTTTCGTTTTGCATTGAGAAAGGCATTTTGAAGAGTAAATCATTTTTATATGTCCATGTTTTTTTCGAGAGCAGTCCATGTTTTCCAAAGTGCGTCCATGTTTAAAAAAAAACGAAATTCCTGTGACTTAAAATGTCGTATGTCAGTGCATATACGTTTAAAAATCAATGAAATGGTTTAAATTAAGTACTTTTCAAAGCATGAAACAATGCAATAAACCAGTTCGATAATGCTATATTAGCACATACATTACATAAACTGGTTTCGTTCATTTGCATTCAGAAATTTTTACGTTAGTGTACCGATATGGATCTCATAAAGTAAATAATTCGTGGTGTAAACAATCTTTATGTGAGCTCAGACATGCTGGATTGGGACGTACGTACTTATAGTGTGTAAAGAATGAAAATGTGTGGTTTTTTTTTTTCTAAAGCAATTCATAATTTGTTAAGATTCGATATGTCGTTTGCATTTTGGACGAGCCTGCGACATTTATGGCATTTATTTCGTTGGCAGCGTCAACATTAAGGTTCAGTATGTGTTAAAACCTTTTTTAAATATATCAATGACTTTGTCAAAGCTTTATAAAATTTTACGGAAGTTGAACAGAAGCTTTTCTGATCAAAAGAGTATCCACAGCATAATGATAAAAATGTATTTTTAATTTTACCTTATGTAACTGATAAAACGATTTTCTTTTTGCAATTCGATACAAGTCGATACAAGCTTGGCTTAATGTTTGTTTCAAATCAATTATTTTGTCAAACCTTCTTTTTTTTTTTTTGAAATTTTGACAGAACCTTTTTTATGAGAAATGTATGAACCATACATTAAAAAGCTCATTTTTCATTTTTTAGTTTTATACTGACAGACGAACTTTTCTTTTCGCAATTAACTGACGGTCTGTGACTAATTTTTTTCACATTATATATTTATAAACCGTTATAGATTGTCATGAAACTTGGACGGAAGCTAATATTCCAGACCAAGTAAAAATATCTAAAGGCAATATTTGATTTTTTTAAACCCCGTAATGGACTGATAAATGGATTCACTTTTTGCGGTAAGCAATCCCATGCGAGAATTAGAGTTCCACGGAACCATTAACAAATTTTCAAATTTAGCTGAATATCTACGAAAATTAATCATTTCATGTCCATTACCGAAATTTGCAAATAAAAAGTGGTTTGTGATTATTGATTGCTTGACCCTACGGCTCCTTTTAAACATATTATACAGTAAGTCGTTTGAACATTTTTTCTAAAACAAATGACCATTAGATTCCAAATCAACACAATGAATAAACGAAACATAAAACAAATAAACAAATTAGATTTTACATGATGCTGCTATAAATGAGATTTTAATGGCAGAAATGGTATCTCATTCTCGATAAGTTTTTAGCATCCAGGGGCTTTGCACCCTCGAACCCAATTCCAAGAGTGCTATTAACTGGACCCACTGGGGCCCTCATAACCCTCGCCGAGGTTCGGACGTACACCTAAACTTTGCCTTGCTACGCCACTGTTAAGTACTCGTGCAACAGTATAAAATGAAATTTAAAAGATTATCAGTCCCTGTATACTCGGTTCTTATGACCGTTTTAAAAATGACCATCGATTTCAAATGTATCGTAATACTGCAGGGTTATTGTAAAATGCATTCTTAGCATTTAATTGAAAATGGTTGAATTTGAATTACATAGCAATATGTTTTAGAGCAGAAAGTGTGATTTAATAAAAATATATAATATTATCCTTTGCTAAATTACAGTTACAAAACTAGAAAAAGTCAGTTTTTAAGCCAAATGATGTCGTCTTTCTAATTCACTTTTCTTTAAAAAAAAAAAAAAAAAAAAAAACAGGATAATTTGTTGAAAAAACCTGAACGTTTTAAATGTTCCTCGAAAAAACACGGACAATATTAAACACTAAATTCTAAGTGAACTACAAGGAAATTGTGCGTCGTTTGTGATCAAAACATGTATAGAATTCATAATAAAATGAGCACTCACGAATTAAACTATTATATTTGCGATATAGCAGTAACTAGATCTGATCGCATTTTTATCTTTCGAAAAAAACATGATCGACACTTTGAAAATGTGGACCGATTCACTCCATGAAAACACGATCTCAGCCGGAGTCTATACCTATCGTGATATATTGCATAATGAAAATATTGTTTTCAAAAAGAAAATGGCTGAAATATTCATCAATTAATTTTAATTATGCATGTATACCATGAAGTGATAAAAAAGTAAAATAACATAACTCTGAGGAAATTCTAAACGGAATGTCCCTAAGGAAATAGCAAATTCAAAAGCTCAAACACATCAAACGAATGAATAACAACTGTCATATTCCAGACTTGGTAAATACATTTTCGTATGTAGAAAATGGTGGATTATAGCTAGGTTAATCTATTCATAAATCATTTGAGAGATAAATTAAACATGTAATAATCAGTTGCGAATCCAAGATTTTGAAAGGAGACACCAAAGCAACGTCAGGGGGTGGACTGATTAACTTTAAATGTAGCTCCCTGCCATCTCTAAATCTAATTATGATAATACACTAAGAGGTGATTCATATGTAATGCGTCTATTCAGGATAACTGACGAACTCGGATATTTATGTATTCAAATTGCCATTTTTGTCCAGCTTTTTTTCATCCTTACGTAATTTAGTGTTATGAATGCAGAATAGAAACGGAAAAAATACTTTTAAGATTGTTAACCTGGAATCCACATATATCTAGTAATTGATGTGGATAAAGGTTTTATGCAGACAAAAAGCATAAACAAAAATGTTATATTTCTAGTCGACAATATCAAAGTCTTTTTTGTGGTCGATACACAAATGTATTTACCAGAATTTGGTGAAAACGTCACAACAAAATAAAGAAAATTGATATTATGTATATTTCATTGAATTATGCATACACTAATTAATATTAACCTTTATTCTCCTGGATTAGTGATCAAAATAGATTTATACATCCGATTTTCTAATTCTGTAGCGATTTAAACCTTTCCGAACCCATTGTATAAAAAAAGAAAATAATCAGCGTGTGGTTGTCGATGATCTCAGAAGATGATTGGATGAGTTTACGGGTCATAACCTTATCAGCTCACTGAATGAATAAAAATGCCATAACAGGTGTTAATGAAATGGACAACCTTGTGGAATGTGGAAGGCACTCGAAGTTATTTTCGTTTATCAAAAATGAAATTTAATTTGATAATCATAAGAAAAACATATTCGTACATAGTTACTCGTGGATTATCGGATTTATCCAATTTCGATAGTTAAATAATTAATTTTAAAGTCTTCGCCAAGGCTCGCTTTAAAATTTGATTATTCAACTATCTCGATTGGATTAATCCGATAATCTACTGGTACCAATGTAAGAATCTATATCTATCAATTTTCAAATTTTCGCCATCTTGAAAGCATCTCGGTACATATTACATCGTGATATCTATATATCACAAACCAAAAGCAAGTTTTATTCAATGTAAAAATGATGAATATATGTATGTGTTGTATGTGTTAAATTTTGGGAAAAATAGTATAAACCCGAAGTCAAAATTGTTTGAAATTTTAATGACGAATTCAGTCAAAATATCAATTTGATATCTCCACTCTGTGCTAGAGCTGAGCAGAAAGTTGATGAACCAGGGGCATGTCAAAGAACGTCTCGTCCTTTTTCTAAAACATTCATCGGAAGGTACCAAGACCTTGTTGATAAATATTCCGTATCAGCTTCACAAATAATACACGATGGTCTTGAAGTATAGATTCTGGGTACTGACGTTGTTTATCATTTTAATAACGTGTTATATTATTCTTTCATTTGTCTTTATGAATATTACTTTTACTGTTTAGTCTGTTTTTGGTGGTATCCATTTGACGTGGCTCTGTACTTATACATCCCGTCATTATGCTATTGTTCTATGATAATTTTTGTATTCTTGACTTTCATTTTAGCCAATATGCTTTGTCTATATGCCTTTTTGTGTTTCTTTGTTACATATGACGTAGCTCTGTACTTATATATCCCTTCACTATATTATTATTCTATGATAATTTCTGTATTCTTGTCTTTCATTTTTGCTAATCGGCTTTGTCTATATACCTTTTTTGTGTTTTTTCTTACATATGACGTGGCTCTGTACCTATACATCCCGTCATTGTATTATTGTGCCATGGTAAATGTTTGTTCATATATTTGTTTGTTTTATAGGGATTAGGATAATAATACAATGTTGACTGCTGTGCCCCTATTTTTGACATTTATACCTATTATGTCTCTTTGTTTTGTTCACACATCGTTGTCAATGTAATGGAATTTTATGCCTGTACCAAGTCAGGAATATGACAGTTGCTGTCCATTCGTTTGATGTGTTTGAGCTTTTGACTTTGCCATTTGATAAGGGACTTTCCGTTTTTGAATTTTCCTCGGAGTTCAGTATTTTTGTGATTTTACTTTTTGTTTGATATGCCTGTTTTATTCGTATACATGTATGTGCAAGTACATTGTCATTAGTTAAAACATCTTTTTTTTTCATTTTAGTTGCAATCACATCGTGTGCTCGTAACACTCATACATATGATGGTAATGAGATAATAAAATTCAGTGCTGTGAAACTGTCAAATGGAATTGAAAATGTGAAAAAATTCATATCTTCAGGGACATTCACGTGTGAAAAACAAGGAATCTATTTAGTTGGGGTGTATATTTTGTCGTATACCCAACGTGCTAGCTTTGCAATAATGAAAAACGGAATTATTGTAAGCAGTGTATATGTCAGACCAGCCTTAAGATCTACAGAGGATAATCATCACACAGGAACAGGAATCATAGCGGTTCAATTGAATGCAAATGATACATTAAATATCAAATCAGGTTATTATAAAACGCAAGTGTATGGACGGAAATTTTCATGCTTGACTGTTATTAAAGTGAAATAAATGTGTCATTCATTAATACCAATTACGACCTAATTCAAATTATATTCACTTGTTGTTCCACTTTTTGTTTCAATTATAGATTTATATGATCATTTCTTTTGTTTTTGTAAAAATGTTGAATTATTCAAAGAGGCTGGATTTCAAATATTTAGGTCTTAGTGTTACCGATAAAGGACAATCCAGAAAAGCAACTTTAATCAAATTTAAAACGGAATATTTATTTTCAACACTAACAATTACTTATTTTTTTTTACCTGTGGTTGGTTTATTACAGTAAAAACAACCGTTGTGTTTTGTTGTTGTTGTCATTTGATAAATAAAACACGATGTGCGAATTGTACTCATTTGAGACCCCTTTACATCATGTACATGATCGGTAAATATCATAGAATTGCACTTTTATCTTTCTATGAGGTAAACCTTGTTAGTGCTTTTTGTAAATAACAAGTAATCTCATACAGTTCTAATGGTGTTGTGTAACATGTATCAGCTCGCGAATATGTAAGGTATGTGCATGTCCCAAGTCAGGAATCTGTTATTCAGCGGTTTTAGTTGATTGTTGTTTATGAAAATTGCTCGTCATTTATTTTTGCGTACATTAATCAGAGAGTTTGTTTTCTAGTTTGAATTCAAAATGGATAGTTCATTCCAATGAAATCATGAAATCATCGTTGCATCACCTTCACCAAAAAAACTCATAGTTTAAAGTGTTGTGACCACTGCATATAATGTGGTTACCATTGCATGAAATGTTCCAAGAACTGCATATAATGCGGTGGTCACTTTCGCTTTTTCAAATTGCAGTTCTTGTCTCATCTGACACCGACATAAGAATAGTTATAATCACGATAATCAGGCATCTTTACTAATATATTATCTTTATTAATCGACCTTATGATATATGAAGATACATGAAAAAGGTGACCTACTCCAGAGGACCATCCCTACCACTCTTTACATAGTAAGTGCTCGCTCCACCCCTCCCCTATCTCACCGAGGACAGGTTCGTTTGACTCTAATATTCAATACACTATTATTGCCTCTCAACATAGGAGACACTCAACATCAACACATCCTATCAATGTTCCCACCTGTCATATGGGTCTCGATGGGGTTTGCAAAATAATAGAATATTGGACCAATACGATAGAAAAAAAAAAAACGCAAATAAGAAATAGAGAATAGTGGTATGTTGAAATGTAAAGAATAGAGACAAATGGGCAATAATATAAGAATAAAGAAAATGACATAAAAATTGAAGAATAGAGAAATGATGGATCCCTACCAAAATCTTCTGTTATATTTGCGACAACTTCATAATCACAAGAGTACAATCATATCGTAACTGTGTCCACTATTAAACTGAATATCATTTCAGTCACATACAAAACATACAGAAAAAGCTCAATATTGTTATTTGTAACAGAACATTGGTGAGATAAACATGCCAAAAAGATAACAACATGTCAGTGAGAAAAAAATTAATCGTGGATGTGGTGTCATTTACTATTGGCAATTTTAAAGTGGAACTTGAGAAGCGAGATAATAATACAGGTTATGGCAGTCATAAAATGTATAAAGGCTTGTCAAAAAAAAAAACAAACTTAAATGTATTTGGCTATTATCTTGCAGTCCTTTTGGTCATATAGCTCTTCAACTTTTATAGTTGTTTTACATCTTTGGCATTCATATACTCGATATTGAACGTGTCAGATGAAAGTAAATCCCAGAAAGCATTTCGAAAGCTTATATTAATAAAGTGTTGTTTAATGTTTTATAGATACAAGCATTCATTACAATAATATTTTATAATGGCAACAGTTGATAAACTACGGGGTTTAATTCAGAGACAATGTCCATTCAATGCACATGCCCAATTACCAGCACACCAGAATATTGCAACGAGCTAACAAATGATCACTATATGTTTTCAAATGTTACATTTTGAGCAACTACATCACATTTCAAGATACAAAAGAAAGATAAGAATTTTTAGATAAGATGCTAGCATGAGTGATTGTGTGTGCTTGCCTTTAGTTTTATAATGTTGTCCATTGTAATATGATAGATGTTTTATCGGAATTTCTATCAGATGGATGGGGAGGGTATGTGCGAGTGTCATCACAAATTAACGTTAACCCAAGATGAGTATGCGAAAATTATATTCAATAAACAAAACATATACATATTGTGTATTACGCAAAGGATAAACAAGAAAATATAAACTTCAGAAGGAAACATTAGATTTTATGAATAATATTTACATGTGTTATTTTTATTTGAAGAGTCAGATAAAACACTTCTAATAGATAAAACACATTTTAGATGTAAACAAATATGACGAAAATACTATCACGAACTAGAGATATAACAGTCAAAGGTCACTATATGATCGCTTTCATATTATCATAAATAAGAAACGAAAGTAGATTGTAGTGAACATTCCAGTGGACAATAAAATGGCAGGTAAAACAATAATTATATAATTGCTTTTCATAAAATTTTAATAGTCATTGTATCCTTTGTTTAAAGAGCATTGTCAACACACATGAATTATATATTTGTGTTCGTTTATCAACAGCGCTTAGTAAAACAGATTGAGTTTGGTGCTAAGCATTTCTTTTTAGTTGTTTCAATGTTGTATTAAATTTTGATTCTGGCGCACAATTGCATTACCGGCTTGACACTGACTTCATCAGCTCGCATACTAGGTCGCCCTAGCGGGCTCGCTTTATATTCTTGTTGATAAAGTCAGTATCATAAACATTATTCTAAATGTATTAGAGAACGGAAAACACAGATCTATTCAAAATCTGGATAAATGTACTAATATATATTATTAAACGATATTTATTTTATAACAGTGTACTATTTTAGCTGACTTTCTGGTAGTAAACATGTCAAATATCAGTTGTTTTGAATATACAAGGTATGAGACAACGTCAAATATTTCCTCACCGACATATAAAAAGATAATAAAAAGGAATTCAAGTAGAAATAGTCTGATACAATATTTCCTCATATAATTTTTGAAAGAAGTCTTGATATTAAAAATTGGAAAGATATTTTTTATCCGGAAAATGGCTCAAACGATCTTATATATAGCAAATCATAATGATGAATACTGTCAATTAAAGATAATTTATCAAATGATAAGTTTTCTTGCAATTATGACCCGTTGCAGTCTTGGAGAGGAACTTGCAGATTACAGTTTATATAATATAATGCGTTTGTTATCATTTGAAAATACAAAATCATGACCAATAAATGCTTTTTACGACAAATTGTGCCTGTTCCAAGTCAAGAGACTGTAGTTCAGTGGTTGTCGTTGGTTCACGTCTGTCATATTTGTTTTCGTAAATTGTTTTGTTATAAGTTAGGCCAAATAAATTGTTTCCTATTTTTCATGTCGAAGCCTTTTATAGACGATCATACGATATTGGGTTTTCTCATCGTTGAAGGCCGTACGGTTGCCTATAATTGCTTACATCCAGATTATTTGTAATTTGGTGGATAGTTGTCTCAATGGCAATTATATACAACATCTCCTTATTTGTACATGTATTCGATGATGTGCATCACATTATTGTTAAAAGGCGATAATTTATATACATTTGCGTTGCTTTCTATTCAACAATTATAATATCAGTAGTATTCTAAATACAAGTTATTGAAGTTCATGTTCGCATTCTTATTTGTTCCTCCATTTCGTACCCTAAAGTTTATCATTCTGAAAACAAAGTGGCATTCATAAGGCTCTGGATAGATGCATATAACTCATAATTAGCTTCTAGTAACAGCGAGTACTCTCAGATCGGTACTTTTGTATTAAATCTTTTTTTTTTTTTTCGGTGCTTTTGTCGATTTTGAGTCAATACTTTTACAACTAATTTTTTCATACTGTTCTTATGGTGTGGTGTAACATGTGTTAGGGGAGTTTTGAACGCTCGCGTATATGTTATAAATGTGTATGTCCCAAGTCAGGAATCTGTTATTTAGCGGTTTTCGTTGATTGCTGTTTATGAAAATTGCTCGTCATTTATTTTGCGTACATTATTCAGAGAGTTAGTTTTCTAGATTAAATTCAGAATGGGTAGTTCATTCCGATGAAATCATGAAATTGATCGTTGCATCACCTTCACCAACAAAACTCATAGTGTAGAGTGCTGTGATCACTGCATATAATGTGGTTACCATTGCATGAAATGTTCCAAGAACTGCATATGATGTGGTCACATTAGCTATTTCAAAGAGAAATAAATTGCAGTTCTTGTCTCATCTAGCACCGACATTTGAATAAATATAATCACGATAATCAGAAACTTTTCATATATTTCATCTTTATTTAACTACCTTATGATATATAATGACTCATGAAAAGGTGACCTATTCCAGAGGATCATCCCTACTACTCTTCATATAGTAAGTGCCCTCTCCAACCCTCTCCCACACCGAGGGCAGGTTCGTTTGACTCTAATCTTCAATACACTATGATTGTGTCTCAACCTAGGAGACACTCAACATCAAAACATCCTATCAATGTTCCAACCTGTCATAAGGGTGTCAATAGGGTTTGCAAAAGAATAGAATATTGGACCAATACTATAGAAAAAGACAGAAAATAAGAAATAGAGAATAATGGTATATTGAAATGTAAAGATTAGAGACAAATGGGCATTAATATAAAGAAGAAAGAAAAATGACATAAAAATTGAAGAATAGAGAAATGATGGATTCCTACCCAAATCTTCTGTTATATTTGCGGCAACTTTATTATCAAATTGCAGTTCTTGTCTCATCTGACACCGACATAAGAATAGTTATAATCACGATAATCAGGCATCTTTACTAATATATTATCTTTATTAATCGACCTTATGATATATGAAGATACATGAAAAGGTGACCTACTCCAGAGGACCATCCCTACCACTCTTTACATAGTAAGTGCTCGCTCCACCCCTCCCCTATCTCACCGAGGACAGGTTCGTTTGACTCTAATATTCAATACACTATTATTGCCTCTCAACATAGGAGACACTCAACATCAACACATCCTATCAATGTTCCCACCTGTCATATGGGTCTCGATGGGGTTTGCAAAATAATAGAATATTGGACCAATACTATAGAAAAAAAAAACGCAAATAAGAAATAGAGAATAGTGGTATGTTGAAATGTAAAGAATAGAGACAAATGGGCAATAATATAAGAATAAAGAAAAATGACATAAAAAATTGAAGAATAGAGAAATGATGGATCCCTACCAAAATCTTCTGTTATATTTGCGGCAACTTTATAATCACCAGAGTACAATCATATCGTAACTGTGTCCACTATTAAACTGAATATCATTTCAGTCACATACAAAACATACAGAAAAAGCTCAATATTGTTATTTGTAACAGAACATTGGTGAGATAAAACTGCCAAAAAGATAACAATATGTCAATGAGAAAAATTAATCGTGGATGTGGTGTCATTTACTATTGGAACTTGAGAAGCGAGATAGTAATACAGGTTATGGCAGTCATAAAATGTATAAAGGCTTGTCAAAAAAAACTTAAATGTATTTGGCTATTATCTTGCAGTCCTTTTGATCATATAGCTCTTCAATTTTTATAGTTGTTTTACATCTTTGGCATTCATATATTCGATATCGAACGTGTCCGATGAAAGTAAATCCGGAAAGCATTTCGAAAGCTTATATTCAAAAGTGTTGTTTAATGTTTTATAGATACAAGCATTCATTACAATAATGTTTTATAATGGCAACAGTTGATAAACTATGGGGTTTAATTCAGATACAATGTCCGTTCAATGCACATGCCCAATTACCAGCACACCAGAATATCGCAACGAGTTAACAAATAATCACTTTATTTTCAAATGCTACATTTTGAACAACTACATCACATTTCAAGATACAAAGAAAATAAGAATTTTAGATAAGATGCTAGCATGAGTGATTGTGTGTGCTTGCCTTTAGTTTTATAATGTTGTCCATTGTAATATGATAGATGTTTTATCGGAATTTCTATCAGATGGATGGGGAGGGTATGTGCGAGTGTCATCACAAATTAACGTAAAATTACACGTTAAAACCCAAGATGAGTATGCAAAATGATATTCAATAAACAAAATAATACATATTGTGTATTACGCAAAGGATAAACAAGAAAATATGAACTTCAGAAGGAAACATTAGAATTTTATGAATAACATTTACATGTGTTATTTTTATTTGAAGAGTTAGATAAAACATTTCTGATAGATATAACAATTTTTATATGTAAAAACATGACGAAAATACTATCACGAACTAGAGATATAACAGTCAAAGGTCACTATATGATCGCTTTCATATTATCATATATAAGAAACGAAAGTAGATTGCAGTGAACATTCCGTGGACAATAAAATGGCAGGTAAAACAATAATTATATAATTGTTTTCATAAAATTTTAATAGTCATTGTATCCTTTGTCTAAAGAGCATTGTCAACACACATGAATTATATATTGGTGTTCGTTTATCAGCAGCGCTTAGTTAAAAAGATTGAGTTTGGTGCTAAGCATTTCTTTTTAGTTGTTTCAATGTTGTATTAAATTTTGATTGTGGCACACAATTGCATTACCGGCTTGACACTGACTTCATCAGCTCGCATACTAGGTCGCCCTAGCGGGCTCGCTTTATATTCTTGTTGATAAAGTCAGTATCAAAAACAAAAATGCCATTATTCTAAATGTATCAGAGAACGGAAAAACACAGATCTATTCAAAACCTGGATAAGTGTACTAATATATATTATTAAACGATATTTATTGTATAACAGTGTACTATTTTAGCGGACTTTCTGGTAGTAAAAATGTCAGATATCAGTTGTTTTGAATATACAAGGTATGAGACAACGTCAAATATTTCCTCACCGACATATAAAAAAGATAATAAAGAAGTGGTACAATATTTCCTCATATAATTTTTTGAAGGAAGTCTTGAGATTAAAAATTGGAAAGATAATTTTTTTTCATCCGGAAAATGGCTCAAACGATCTTATATATAGCAAATCATAATGATGAATACTGTCAATTAAAGATAATTTATCAAATGATAAGTTTTCTTGCAATTATGACCCGTTGTAGTCTTGGAGAGGAACTTGCAGATTACAGTTTATATAATATAGAGCGTTTGTTATCATTTGAAAATACAAAATCATGACCAATAAATGTTTTTTTACGACAAATTGTGCCTGTTCCAAGTCAAGAGACTGTAGTTCAGTGGTTGTCGTTGGTTCACGTCTGTCATATTTGTTTTTCGTAAATTGTTTTGTTATAAGTTAGGCCAAATGAATTGTTTCCTATTTTTCTTGTCGGAGCCTTTTATAGACGACCATACGGTATGGGGTTTTCTCATCGTTGAAGGCCGTACGGTTTCCTATAATTGCTTACATCCACTTTATTTGTACTTTTGTGGATAGTTGTCTCAATGGCAATCATACAACATCTCCTTATTTGTACATGTTTTCGATGATGTGCATCACACTATCTTTAAAAGGCGATAATTTATATACATTTGCGTTGCTTTCTATTCAACAAGAACAATATCAGTAGTATTCTAAATACAAGTTATTGAAGTTCATATTCGAATTTTTATTTGTTCCTCCTTTTTGTACCCTAAAGTTTATCATTTTGAAAAACAAAGTGGCATTCATAAGGTCCTGGATAGATGCATATGACTCATAATTAGCTTCTATTAACAGCGAGTACTCTCAGATCGGTACTTTTTGTATCAATTTTTTTTTTTTTTTTTTTTTTTTTTTTTGTGATTTTTGTCGATTTTGGAGTCAATACTTTTACAACTAATTTTTTTTCATACTGTTCTTATGGTGTGGTGTAACATGTGTTAGGGGAGTTTTGAGCGCTCGCGTATATGTTATAAATGTGTATGTCCCAAGTCAGGAATCTGTTATTTAGCGGTTTTCGTTGATTGCTGTTTATGAAAATTGCTCGTCATTTATTTTTGCGTACATTATTCAGAGAGTTAGTTTTCTAGATTGAATTCAGAATGGGTAGTTCATTCCGATGAAATCATGAAATTAATCATTGCATCACCTTCACCAACAAAACTCATCGTGTAGAGTGCTGTGATCACTGCATATAATGTGGTTACCATTGCATGAAATTTTCCAAGAACTGCATATGATGTGGTCACATAAGCTATTTCAAAGAGAAATAAATTGCAGTTCTTGTCTCATCTAACACCGACATTTGAATAATTATAATCACGATAATCAGGAACTTTTTCATATATTTCATCTTTAGTTATCGACTTTATGATATATGACGACGCATGAAAAAGGTGACCTATTCCAGAGGACCATCCCTACCACTCTTTACATAGTAAGTGCCCCTCTCCACCCCTCCCTGACCCAACCGAAGGCAGGTTCGTTTGTCTCTAATCTACAATATCCTATGATTGTCTCTCAACCTAGGAGACACTCAAGATCAACACGCCCTTCAATGTTCCAGCCTGTCATAAGGGTGTCTATGGGATTTGCAAAAAATAGAATATTGGACCAATACTATAGAAAAAAGACCGAAAATGTTTTAGAGAATAGTGGTATGTTGAATGTAAAGAGTATAGGCAAATGGGGACTACTATAAAGAATAAAGAAAAATTACAAAAAAATTAAGAATAAAGAAAAGATGGATCCCCCACCCAGACACTCTGTTATATCTTGGCAACTTTATAATCGTTAGAGTACAATCATATCGTAGCTGATTATAATTCCACTATTAAACTGAATATCATAACAAGCACATACAAAATATACACCCTATTTGTGACAGATCATTGGTTAGAAAAAAATATGCAGACAAAACAACTCGTCAGAGATAAAAAAAAAATAATCGTCAGAGAGAAAAAAATAATCGTCAGAGAGAAAAAGATAATCGTGAATGTGGTGTCAATCACTATTAGCAATTTAAAGTGGAACTTGAGAAGCGAGTTTTATTTTACATCCTTGGATTTTATATATTCGATATTGAACGTTTCCGATGAAGGTAAATCCAGGAAGCTTTCATCTAAAGTTTTGTTTACTTTTTTTATATATACAAGTATTCATTACAATAGTATATTATAATACTGCAACAGTTGATACACTATGGGATCAAACTCAGTTACAATGTTCGTTCAAATGCGCATGGTCCATTACCAGCATACCAAAATATTGCAACGAGTTTACAAGTGATTACTACACTTTTCAAACGCTACATTTAAAACAACTACATCACATTGGGCCATTCCAGTTAATATCTGACAGGTGGGGGTGGATGAGGAGATTTATTTTATATGTATCAGAAAATACATGTTGAGAAACCGACCTATCAGAATTAAAAACTAAGACCTGTCAGATGAAGAGTTTCAGTTCATAATGGGTGGATGGGCTATCATAGGAAAAAATTACCTATCAGAAATTTTTCATGCTATTTATATACCCATCAGAATTTTTGTGACACTTCAACCTGTCAGAAGATACCTTCCACCCCTTTTAAACTGTCATTAAGTACTATGTCTCTGGGTATATTCTCTTTATGAGGCTAAAATGTATGAACATCTTTTGTGGATGTACGGAATTTTAACATATTTAATCGGGCATCTATGATGAGGTTATTAAGAACTTAGCATACAGACTGTATAAACACCTGCCTTTTATTTTGACCACTAGATGTCTTTAGGGTTACTGTCGTATAAACGTTTACCCAAAATCTTCATTTATTCATATATAAGACTCGGACTTCTTTTGAACTGAGTTTTACTGTGCTTATTGTTGTGTGTTTGTTTTTTCTACATTGGCTAGAGGTATAGGGAGAGGGTTGAGATCTCAAAAAACATGTTTAACCCCGCCGCATTTTTGCGCCTGTCCCAAGTCAGGAGCCTCTGGCCTTGGTTAGTCTTGTATGATTCTTAATTTTAGTTTCTTGTGTATATTTCGGAGTTTAGTATGACGTCCGTTATCACTGAACTAGTATACATTTTTGTTTAGGGCTCAGCTGAAGCACGCCTCTCGGGTGCGGGAGTTTCTCTCGCTGCATTGAAGACCCATTGGTGGCATTCGGCTGTTGTCTGCTCTTTCAGGTCGGGTTGTTGTCTCTTTGAAACATTCCCCATTTCCATTCTCAATTTTATAAGAAATATTTAAGCATTTCACATAA
>JAASAO010004127.1:0-11794 GCA_017311375.1 Mytilus coruscus
TCGCCCTTTATATCGAACATGAAGAACATTCCCGCTGCTCAGTTTATTAAATATGTGACACATGAACATTCAACAAACACATATGTATATATATACAAATATATACTGCACACACCATAATACCAAAAAGAAAAACAACCCTCCAGTCATATCAATCTTATCTGATTAATAATAAAAAAGGGGAACTAATTAAATAAATTAAAATTTACCAAATAATTTTAGAACCGATCGCTTTGGCGCTGTCGTGCTGAATGAGCCGGAAACCCCTGTTTCGGCGGGAAACTGACCATACGATAGGTACGACACCTTTACTTCATGAAAAAGACAAGAGAACATAATTTCACTCTAATTCACTACGTTCAACCCTAAATTATACTTATAAAATGGTAGTAAATATATAATGGAACTGAAAAAGCAGAAAAAATGTAAGGTCCGGTTCGTTGTTTCTGTAATATATCCAATGCAAATTTGTCGGGAAATGTTTCTCTCTAGATTTTTCATCCAATTAACATTGGCACCTTTTTTCTTTCAAAAACTATGAAAAAATAACAAGGATTGTATACGATTTTCAAAAATGACTTTTTAAACTATATGTAATGAAATTATGAAAATAAAAAATGGAGTAAGCGGGCAAAATGTTTTTATGGCAACATATGGATAAAACCAGATGATTCCGAATATCTGACAAAAAGTCATGAATAAGACTAGCGAACATCCTTAACTCAATATCGACATAGAAACTATCCTACACAAGGTTATTTCAACTGGCATTACAGGGGCATTAGCTGTCAAATTCTTGTTCACCGATTTGACTCAAATTCTCATATTTGATTTATAACATACTAAAACGTAAATCCAAATTATAAAAATTCTAAAATAAACAATTTACGATGCATGGAATCGATAATATATATCAGCATTTCGTGTTTATTTTAGTCTAGACGCCATCTTATTAACCATCAAGATGACCTTCGAAGACTGTCGTCAGACATAAATAAAGACATTTCTTCTGTTACCTATTCTGACATCGGACTCGGACTTCTTTTAAACTGAGTTTTACTGTGCGTATTGCTATGTGTTTCTTTATTCTACATTGGCTAGAGGTATAAGGGGAGGGTTGAGATCTCACAAAACATGTTTAACCCCGCCGCATTTTTGCGCCTGTCCCAAGTCAGGAGCCGCTGGCCTTTGTTAGTCTTGTATGTTTTTTAATTTTAGTTCATTTATATGTTTTGGAGTTTAGTGTGACGTCCATTTTCACTGAACTAGTACACAATTTTATTTAGGGGCCAGCTGAGGACCACCTCCGTGTGCGGGATTTTCTCGCTGCGTTGCAGACCCATTGGTGGCCTTCGGCTGTTGTCTGCTCTTTGGTCGGGTTGTTGTCTCTTTGACATATTCCCCATTTCGATTCTCAATTTTATGAATAGAAAGCGAACATGTACAGTTGGATTTTTCTAGGTCTGTTTGATTTCATCTTATAGGTTAAAAATATGTTAAACATCGTTTTTACCTGTATATAAATGAGTTTTTGTGGTTCGAATCAGTCAATCAAATGGTGTACGCTTGTTTTACTTTCAGTGTTGACATTCTTTTCCTTTCAGAGCTGAACACGCCAAGTACATGCATCACCCATCTCTAGAAAAGGGGTTAAATTGAAGGTCACATGAATACGGATTCAATAAGGTCGAATTATTTACTTGCAAGTAAATGATTCATCAGCGATGCTTCTTAGCTTATTTTGACAAAATTGAACCAAACTGTCTGCTAAAAGCGAATTATTATTTTACTATTCCACTTTCATGAATGATTGAAGAGAAAAAAATTATGTTTCAATGTTTTCTATGTCTCGTAGCTACTACCCCTTTAATGGATCTTTGACTATTTTTAAAAACAAAATACAAATAAAACCACGTGTTGGTAATCGTCGATAATAACGCATATTAAATAGCAAAAAGGGATCTAGAGGTTTTACAACAAAAGGCAAGTGCCTATACCGTATGACAAACTCTTACATACCCCTTAATTGTTCCTAAGTACTTGACAAATATTAATAGAAGAGAAATAGGATTAGAAACGTAAAATTGAAAAAAGGTTGATTGAAAGGTATTAAAATGAGAGAAACAGAGAAATAAAGAAAGACATAGAGAGAAACAGACAGGGACGTGAATGTCGATACAGTTTAAGATTGTATACGCAAACTGAAATAAATTCACATACAATTGTATCAAATGACGTTTTGATTTACAAAACTATCTGTTAATTCCACTTAGGCAAAATTTGAGTTCACTCTAAAGCATCATTGTCTGTGTCATGTCTTGACATACATTTTTCTGCAATGAACACATAATCTGTCATAATATAAACGGTACCAATACTGCACCAGATGCGCATTTCAACAATTAATGTCTCTTCAGTGATGCTCGAGGCCAAAATATTTGAAAATCCAAAACATTATACAAACGTTGAAGAGCGGATCAACCAAAAAGACCTAAAGTATAACCAAAACCGGACAAGGACTATACATTGACCATTAAGATGTACATGTGTCACCATGGTATGGTATATTCACGTTGAAGCTGATTGGCTGACCGGGGTATGATGTCAACTACAGTGAAATTGAGAGCTACAAAACTTTCATATAGTAACAGTTCGTGCAGTGTTGTATTGATCCTTAAACCATTTTAAGGTGCACGTGAATCATCGGTATATATTTCCTCAGATAAAATGTTCTTATACTTTGCCAAAATGTAGATTTTTCCATGCTTTTCATTAATATAATAAAAAGTATGGGTTACTGTGTTATTTTTCTAGTTACAAGTTGTGCAAAATTGTCCACTTTTGCATACGTTATCCATTTTTTGTGAATAAAAAGAA
The DNA here is from genome assembly GCA_017311375.1 of Mytilus coruscus. Taxonomy (NCBI): domain Eukaryota; kingdom Metazoa; phylum Mollusca; class Bivalvia; order Mytilida; family Mytilidae; genus Mytilus; species Mytilus coruscus. The sequence goes on from JAASAO010004127.1 coordinate 2,878, forward strand.
ATCTATCAGATAGAATTTTGAAATAAAATATGAGAAGTTTATAATATGTTTTAAGAAAATAAGAATAAAAAATGATGTCACCGAACTTGTTTTCCTACTACAAGTAAAAAAGGTGAAAGTTTCATTAACATTCCTTATTACAAATTTTACTATTAGAGTTATCGCCACTTAAATGGCTACGTTGAAAAAATTCTTTATTCAAATAAAAAATCTTATACATTCATGCCAATCTGTTTCAAAACTTGCAGGTTTAAGCAAAGAACTAGACATATTGTGTACTTATATTTTACAATCCAAGAAGGGGGTAAATAAAGTAAATATATCTTAATAACTTTAAGGACCGTGCGAGACCCTCATGAGTAGTCAAGGTCGTTAAACATCTCCTTGGTAGTAGTACCTTCAGAGTTGCCATCATAGATAACTGTTACTTCAGAATTTTTTTGCGAGCTTTTATTTTTGCGATTGTTAAATGATAGACAAAAATGTCAGATTGAAAATTATGTTTTCTGTACATGCTGCATACAAATAATGTGAGTTTTATTTTTGCGAAAGCTATCCCGTTGCAGTTTTCGCGATAATAAAAACATCACAAAAATGTATGAATTAAGAGTAGTTTTAAAGACAGTCTGCAGTTCAAATTATGGTTAATACAGGTAATAACCATACAATACAGGTGATCCACAAGTTAAGATGCTTCAGAATTACATATTATATTCATGTGAATAAAGGGAAATGGGACAGTAACCAAACGACAAAAATAACAAATGACATTTAGAGGGTGACATATAGTCTAAAACAACAAATAGATGTCTATACTTTATGTCAAGATCTAAACCGTCTCCAGTCTTTTAAAAGACAATCTGCTATTAACATAAAATTCTCCAAATCAGAAAAAAAAATAGATCACACTTTAGATAACCACTTACGAAGTTGTTCAGCTTTTTCAAGACAAAGTTTCTGTTCGTTAATTACAAAATCTGATCAATTCAGGTATCTTTGAAAAGGTATCAGTTTTAGCGTTAGTTGAAAGTGTTCACTCTTCGTACACATTTTTCATCCCTATTACTGTTTTTATTAAATAGATTTATCGATGTTTTATACAGTTAACAAACATGACCTACATTATTATTATAATTTTAACATGTTTGTTAGCGCTCAACAATCCACCTAACATGCAGCAGTAGTGTAACATTGCAATATAGAAACAAACTACAAATCAGTTAGAAAGGGTTTGACTCGTCACATCTATACTAAGCACAAACACTAAAATACAACAAAAAAAAACAAATAACAGATAATGATAGTTATAAGACAATGTCTCCAAATGATAAATTATTTAGAATCAGTGTGCTTTTCTGAAATGATCCTACCTGATTCTACAGAAGACTGGCACTATTAAGAAGAATAATCTATTATTCAAATGACGGCTTTTCATTTATAGAGTATTTGTTTACAGTGTAAAGCCATATCGAACACGTATGTCATTTGAACAAGTAACAACAGTATTGGTATAGATGTTTCTGGCAATTTATTTCTTCATTGTATATGGAGCTGGAAACAAAACAAAATTACGTTTAAAACACAACTTTTATCTTAATTGTAGACGTATTTTGATAAATCTTCATTTGCTTATATAACCAATTGAAAAAAAAAAAAAACATGATAAAAATACTGTCTGTTTCTTTGGGGGTTTGATCAGCTCTTCAACGTTTGTATTAGATTTTGGATTTTCAAATATGTTGTCATCCCTGAAGAGACAGTGAATAGTCGAAATCTGCATCTGGTTCCGTTTATGTTATCAAACCTGAAGGGCAGTTGGCTAAAGTTGATATTTGAAGACCTGGTTCGGTTAGGTAGTGAAAGGGTATTAATCTATAGATAAAACTGGTTACATTTCTTTTTTTGTTTCAAAAAGAACGGATTTTTTTAAACTATGCTGTTCTAATACAAAATTCAGAAATGAAACTGTCAATGGCATTTTATTTATATATATTTTGAGTTTTTCTTCTTTACTTATTTTCCCATTTTATACTCAAATAAAAGAACAGAGAACAAAATATAAAAGTGATCGTTTTAATGATGAAAATATTGCTTTTTATAATCTGACTGATTAAAATTAAAGACGAGTACCAACCAACAATTCCATAAGGTTCTGGTCTGACTCTATAAAAATCTAATAAAAATAAGTGTTGTATCTTGCATACATTAATGATCCAACAAGCCAAAAACAAAAATAACCAAAAGTAATCTAGAAGTAGACATACAGTCTTCAAAAATAGACCGGTGTCTATAGAAATGCCAGGAACTAAATCCCCCAGTCGAAAAAAGCAGTGCCTGCATCCGTATCTCAAATGTCTACTTCAAATTCTATAAGTTACAGTAAGATATCATAAACTATTCCTGATAGGCGGAACTAAAATAGTTTTTTGAAGTTTCAACCCAACCCTTTTCAAATGTCGACCATTAAACTTACGATAGAACCATAAAAAAGCCATACAAGGAAATTTAACCAATACTAGTTTAACCTTTCTTAAAAGGTAAGGAGTGCTGCGAAGTATTATAAATAACGTCAACTTGAAGCAATAATTGCTTATCGGGTCTTATATACCCACACTGTAATTTAACTCCTGATATTCCGTATTTGATAACTTCTGTTCGGGACATATGCCCAATTCTATATCTCGTTCTAGCCAATAGAACATAAGCCACACCATAAGGCAATCAATCAGAACCGATATTTGATAAGAAATAATTTGAAGATGGCGTGCATATCAAATGAAACTAATAGTTTGGCACCGTGAAAAGCGCTTAACTCTATAAAACATGTGTATCCGTTTAATGGACACAACACAAACACGAGTACAAACAATTCAATATAAACAATACCGTTTTAAAGAATGCTAGTAGTAACCGAAAAGCAAAATGCTTAATCTGCTGTTAATAAATCATGCCGTCTTTCACATTAATATGAGTGGATGAATTTATTATAATTTACGTAAGCTTAAAATAAGAATAAGAATCAGAATTAAAAACCAATTGTTCAGAGAACAATTGAAGGTCTTTCCACTATAAAGAACAATTTTGATAGAACTACGAAAATTCAGTTTGAAATATCATATCCATCGTCAAATGATAGCTTATTGTACACTGATTCCAAAATAATATGATTTCTATACATTTGTTTCTAAATAAGGGAGATACATTGTTACTTCCGGTTTGAAATTTGTCACTTCCGGTTTTATTTGACAGTTTACTCGATACTGATTCCAAAAATATATTGTTCAATATACTTTTACATTAAATAAGTACAAAAAACAGCTACTTCCGGTTTACACAAGGTTACTTCCGGTTGGATTTTCCATGGTCAAGTGGCTTGCAACGTAATGCAAAAAGTCCCATGACTTTATCATGTATACATATGAGGTAAAAGCAAAGGTCAAAATCTAGAACGCCAATTTTACCTATGACCTTGAGTTCAATTTCAAGGTCATAAACCAATGGCTTCAAATCAAAAGACCATAGGTCTTAATTATTTATGGTTAATGAGTTATATTACTATATGCCTAATTTTTAATATTAGAGGGGAGAAAACTCCAATTTAATATTAGCGTACCCTTTCAACAAAAATTCATGTGTTACGACATGTCGCAACTTACAATTTAGTAAAAATATGTTGTCGATATCTTATACGGTTTTTGAAAAGTATTGAAAATAAGCTAAAATCAAAATTTAAAATATGACCTTGACCTTGACCTCTGACCTAATTTTCTTTTTTTGGATCAAGAACCTCAAATCAAAAGATCCTAGGTCTCTATCACTTATGGTTTTTTCCAAGATAGAAATGCATATCACTTATATCACATGCATAAGGGGAAATAACTCTCATATGGAATATTCATATCGCTTCGGTCAAAATAGGACAAATCATGCAAAGGATATAACGAGCAATTTTGTATAATATAAATTTGTCGCTTTCTTTTACGGTTAGGGAGGAGATGCAGTCACAAGGAAAACAGTGTTCGGGGAGAATAATGAAATGGACTGCTGCGACCATTCAGTCCCTAATTACAGCAATGCCTTATACGTCATTCGACAGCTTATCGAAAGCTTATCGATAGAGGAACAAAATGTATATAATCAATGTGTGCCGCAATGCCCATTAGAGGGGTTACAGAGGACCTAAATGCCAAAATACGCGTAAACATTAAGAAATAGCCTATTTTGAATAATGGAATGGATAATTTGAATAATGGAATGGACTGCTACGACCCTTCACCCCTAATTACAGAGAAACCTTAAATTTCAGGGATTATACATAATCCCTAATTCTACAAATTCACTGTAACATATATATAGTATTAATCATACAGTAATTTTTAGGATATATTACATTGAAAATAAATGAATGAATAACTATCCTCCATACAAGATGGTGTTAAAAATAAATGAATAGAATATTAACCCTGTGTAATACATAAAACATAAACTAAATCACTATATATGTATATTTAGTTAGTGTATGCAAATTTTCTTTTATTTCACAACAAGTACCAATGAATCTTGACACATATAAATTTACATTATAAAACTCACTGGGCATCAACAAAATAAAAAGTTCGTACTTTTGAAAAATAAGGCAAGTTTTTTACATTGAATACATGCTTCATTAAGAATAAAATTCCTTTCCTTTTCGTATGCAGTGAATTTCATTAAAAAATGAAACTCTTCTTCAACCTGCATGTTTTTACACTGCCAACAAAATCTTTTATCTTTATCGATTCTTTTATATCGACCTTTCTAAATAGCTAACTGATGAGCACTAAGTCTAAATTGAGTTGGCTTTTTCGATACTGAAATTTATTAGCTTGATATAAATATGTTTCACTTTTGAAGATGTTTTTAAATTTAAAATAAGTACGCAATTTTTCTTTTTTAACATTTGCATTATCGTCTATAGTATTTTCCAGTAAATCCTATATCTACTAATCAAAATATTTTAAACTTTTTCAACGTCAAAACTTTTTATATCAACATCAATACATCTTTAGATATATACAATACTAAAATATCAAGATGGTTTATTACATTTGTGAGTGTCCATACTTGTGACCAGGGAGCTTATAATTACATATAAATATACTAAATAAATAAATGATTTGGAAAATACGTTAAATAAATGATTTGGAAAATACGTTAAAGGTATAAAAAGTCATGAGATTTCCGAATGCAATTAGGTTCTATCCGGGCACTCTGGTTCAAAACCTTGGTTCCATCCGGGTCTTTTGGTTCTGAACCTTGGTTCTATCCGGGTTCTTTGGTTCGAAACCATGGTAACTGGTTCAACATCCGGGTTGTTTGGTTATAGAAACACAACTTCTTGGTTCTATCCGGGTTCTTTTCTAATATTCCCTTTGAACTTTGAGAAGATATCCGCAAGTATCCGAATAAAGAGATAAAGTACTAGGTCAAAGACGCTTACCTTGTTTAATATCATTTATACATTCCAGCATCGCCAGAAAATGAAGCTGTAAGGTAAATACCTACTCATTTTAATTATCTAACATGGGAAACTGGACAAAAATATAACATCGTATATATCTATATCAACCCAAATATACAGTATATCTAACATCCGTTTTTAGAATCAGAGTCGTTCCGTTTTCATTTATTTTTCACTACTCATCCCTCATTTCCGTCAATATTTTCCAGAAATTTAAAAACACTGATTATGACATGTCGTTCATTTGGCCAACGATATGTGCATATAGCACTTCGATCCTTTTGAGGTAGTGGTGAGCCTCTGAGACATCCAGTACCCTTTTCATATATTTTGAAAATATGTATCATATCATGCTATGCGTGATTAAGCTGTTCCGCAGAGAAATAAACAGATTTGACAAAAATCTGATGCACATGACACCCCACCAAGACTATGTCTCTAATTACGGTTAACAACAAGCCCTACTGCCATGTCCAATATAAAAATCGGGTCAGTTAAATTAATTTGTTCAGCACTAGCCATATGACCTACACCAGTAAATTTCATCACTGGTAAGAAACCTTACAATTTTAATACAAGCAATGTAAAGTATAAGGAATTTGATTTAAGATTGATTTTAGGTCTAGAAAGTCAAGAAGCTTTTTCGAAGACTAAAATTGTCCTAAAAAATGCCTCACAAGCCATATACACCAAAAGAAATTCCATGAATTACTGATTTTCGGGTTTGTAAGGGAGAATTTTCCTCGTACCAGGAGACAATAGACCATATCGCTAATTGGATATCAGAACACTTGACCTGATAATCTGCTACACTTGAACTATTGACGTCATACAACAATCACTTTTCCTTTGTGGCGTCAGACTTTTTCTATTGTGACGTCAAAATTTTACGGGAACCTTTGTGATGTCCAGAAATGACAGACAAATAGCGATAAGGTCTATCCAGTTTACCAGAAAGTTGAATGTGGTGTTCGCATATTAATTGCATATTAATTGCACGGGTCTGAAGGGAACAAGTATTTGAAATTCTTTGCGGGGGGGGGGGGGTGGTTCAGGTTATTGGACATAACATTCATTTTCACCTGTTACTATAGAGGCTTACCTTAAAGTCTGGTAATACTTGCTCATCTAGCAAGTTGGTTGATTTAATAGTTCATGTCATTAAAACTGAGGGTCGAATCATATCACAAGGATCATACCTGTTATGATTCCACACTAATACAAATGTTGAAAAGGACTCAAATCAGTTAAGGAACCAGAGCTACAGTATATATAATAATAAGAAGATGTGGTATGATTGCCAATGAGACAACACTCCACCAGCCTGAGACCAGCTGACATAGAAGTTAACAACTATAGGTCACCGTACGGTCTTCAACAATGTTCTTAAGAATTGTCTCGTAATTGGACAGTTTCTTCCTTTTGTATAAAAAGACCGGTGATTGTTAAGTCCAAAGGAGAAATCAGAGAGAAAGGTTCTGGACTAAATGAGAGAGATGAAAAACAGTTCTACCCAAAACCAAAGGAATAAATCCTGAACTTCATTCAATTTGACTAAAACAACTATTTGTTTTGATTTAAGAATTGCTATGTACAATAAGCGGCAAAAATATTTTTCTAGACATTTAACATTGAGCTGCAAAAATTTATTTACAGCCTCTGACTTTTACCTGGTTGGCTGCACGCGCCTGATGAAGCTAATTTGTTTAGCGAAATATTGCGTGAATAATATAGAATATAACAACTAATTTTATAACACTCATTAGTGTGTTAAAGTTACATTCTTAGGCACTTATATAATTCAATGTAGTAACTGCATCAGTTTATTTACAAACTGATCCACGCTTAGATAGAATGAATGTTGATTGTTGCTATTTTTAGACATATATATATATATATATATATCTTTTCATTATTTAATTTCTTAAAGGGGCATTAGCTGTCAAATTCATGTTCACCAATTTGACTAAGATTCTCATATGTGATTTATAACATACTAAAACGTATATCCCAATTAAAAAAAAAGTCTTAGATAAACAATTTGCAATGTATTAACTCGATAATATGTATCAGAATTTCTTGTGTATTTTAGTCTAGACGTCTCTAATTAACTATCAAGGTGACCTCCAAGACTGCCGACCTCCAAGACTGCCGACGGTCATGTTACCTGATATAAACATAAATGTAGATATAAATAGATAGCAAACACGTGCAATTGGATTTTTCTAGGTCTGTTTGATTTCATATTATAGGTTAAAAAAATATGTTAATCATCATTTTTTCCTGTATAAGAATGTGTTTTTGTGGATCGATCAGTCAACCAAATGATTTACTTTTGTTTCACTTTTAATAGCTGAACATGCCTAGTTTATGCCTAATCAATCTCTAGCTAAGGGGTTTATTGAAGGTCACATAAAAACTGATTTAATGAGGTCGAATTATTCACTTGCAAGTGAATAATTAATCAGCGATGTTTCTTAGCTTATTTTGACAAAATTGAACCAAACTGGCTGCTAAAAGCGAATTATCATTTCACTATTTCACTTTCATTAATGATTGAACAAAAAAAAAACGTTTTTTTTCATATCTCGCAGCTCATGCCCCTTTGAAGCTGATATTTTCATTTCTTGATTTTTTTTTTAATTTTGAAGCTCGTGACAGCTTGATTATAAAAGTTGAAAATAGCAAATAGCAAAATGAATGAAAAAGATAATACGAAAAATTAAAGAAAATAAAAATATCGCTGCATAATGTTTGCGTTTTAGGACTAGGGTCAAGCAAAAAACAGAACATAAATTAAGGTGTAAAATGAATCCACCCTTGAATGGGATTGCAATTTCATGAAATATCTCCTGATAGGGTATATTTCTCCAAAACGAATGAAATTGATGAAATTGCACCCTTTTCTTCCTTTGATAGTGTGTAGATCTGCATGTTGTTCCATAATAATTCAATTTAATTAGTGGTTCAGATGGTTTTTTTAAATAGTTTTATTTGATGACTACGCAGAAGCACCAGGCTTGGTATGGAAAACTTTGGTAAAGTGAAGTTTAAATGGAGGTTTTCTTCAAATAATCATGCGTTTTCTTGGGGTGGAAAAGGGTGGGAGGGTGTAAGTAGTTTTTTTTTGCAACCACGAGTAGTCATTTTCAACGTTGGGAGGAAAGCAATATATTTTTGACACTTTATTCTACATGAATATCTACTTTAACAGTATTGTGATGTTACAACGAAAACTTATTGTTGTCAATCTTTCATATATTTGCAAGATTTTATATGAAGAATATAGACTCGTTGATAGCATGAGGCCAGTTTAAATTTTACTGTGAATGTAAAACTAAGAAGATGTGGTATAATTGCCTTGGAGACAAATATGAGCCCAAATTGTTGTGGATGGAAGACGTAAGCAACAGGAAA
>JAASAO010003701.1:0-10695 GCA_017311375.1 Mytilus coruscus
TACATTTTATATTTTGTAAATGAAACTACTGTAACATTACAGTTGCTGTGTTATCTTCAATGTTAGCCTATACAGCAAAACTATATATTAATGCTTTTCATGACCTTGTGTACCTATTTTGCTGTTAATCTTTATGAAATAACAGCTTCCCAAATTTGCATGGGAAAACGACCAACAATTTTACACAGAAGAACAGGCTATATAATTTATTGAAGAATTATGGGTCACGCCCTTATTCCATATATGTTCTTGAAATTTATGAATATCTTTTGTATTTTACATCATTCTATTGACTACACAGTAAATGATCTCTCATAATCTACATTTTTTTCATGTCTGGGTTTTTTAAATTATTCTGAACTTTATAGTGGGTTTTGTTAATTATATATTATTCTACAAAATAAGGATGTTCTTGTCCCAGGCAGAAAACCCTGACCGTGTTAGGCGCAACTTTTTGGAAGTTTTGGTCCTCGGTGCTCTTCAGTTTTGTACTTGTTTTGGCTTTCAAACTTTTTTCATCTGAGCGTCACTGGTTAGTATTAAATTTTAAACCTAGTACCTTTTGTTAGCTATTATTCGTGTGTTTCTTTGTCCTATATGTTCTCCCATTTATTTGTATTGCTGTCATTTTAATGTTATATTTAACATTGCCATTAAAGCGGGAGGTTTGGCATGCCACAAAACCAGGTTCAACCCACCATTATTTTCTTAAAATGTCCTGTACCAAGTCAGGAAAATGGCCATTTGGCATTGCACTAATCATGTCTTCTTTGACTGTCCATGACGTTAAAATACTAAATCCCTGGGATGTGTTTTAGTTGATTTTAGTCTCTGATGCATGATTTTTAGTATTAATTGTTTTGGCTTTTAACTAGCTGTCAGTAACTGCGAGTACTCTCAAATCGTACTTTCTTGTTTATTTGACCTATTGATACTAATTGTAATGCTTTTTGTTATTTAATGTTATTCAGGGTTATATCTGATCTATATACCAGCTTTGATAAGTGTTTGGTACTTATATAAATTTCCACTTCGTACTATGAACATCAAAATTATTTATTTTGTTAAAATATTTCCTTTCTCTATTGTAACTGTATACGTATACCTAACAACAAAATTATTTTATTTACCTGTGTTTAAAGTTATTGCAAATGGCTGATATTTTTGTTCGAGCATATTGTTTTTCTTAAATTGTTTAACATTTCATACCGATATAACATCTTACTTTTATTATTCTTCCTTAGTTTATTTATTTTGAATTCACATTGTATCATAGGTCAAATTTATTTGTTCAGTGTATGTTCAATGGTGTTACTATGTCCTTTGATTGAGTTAAGCTATTTCAGTTGATATTTTATAGTGTGTCTTTCTATGTTGTGATGTTACACTATTGTTTCAGAAAAAGGGTGAAGGTTTGGTACCATTAAAACGTTTAAACCCGCTGCATTTGTTTGCACCTGTCCTAAGTCAGGAATCTGATGTTCAGTAGTTGTCGTTTGTTGATGTGGTTCATAAGTGTTTCTCGTTTCTCGTTTTATATAGATTAGACCGTTGGTTTTCCCGTTTGGATGGTTTTACACTAGTATTTTTGGGGCCCTTTATAGCTTACTGTTCGGTGTGAGCCTAGGCTCCGTGTTGAAGACCGTACTTTGACTTATAATGATTTACATTTATAAATTTTGACTTGGATGGAGAGTTGTCTCATTGGCACTCATATCACATCTTCTTATATCTATTGTTATATTATAGTTCGTTTCTGGACATAAAGTCTGCAAATTTTAAGACAAATAAGAACTACTAATATACCATCACACCAACCTGTATGAGGGTGTGAATGAGGTATACAGAATAGAGAATAATGGGCAAAAAAAAAAAAAAATAAAGAAATTCAATAAAGAAAATGCAAAAAAAAAAAAAAAAAAAAAGAATTGACAATAAATGGGTGCTAAACTATAAAGAATAAGTGCAAAAATTAAAGAATTGGGTAAAATATACTAATTACAGAAAAGAACAATGTCCAGAATACAGTTATCAAGTAATTACAGAATTATTTTTTAAAGATAAAGAATAATGAGTGAAAAAATTAAAAATATACAGAGATGAAGGACCCTGTATCAATACCCTCCTGCATTACAGCCCAGTTTTTGGTGGGGTTCATGTTGCTAAGTTTTCTATGTTGTGGTTTGTGTACTATTGTTTGTCTGTTGGTCTTTTTCTCTTTTAGTCATGGTATTGTCAGTTTAGTAGGGCCCTGCCGAATGGCGGACGCCCTATAGTGATCAGTCTGTCCGTCCGTCCGTCCGTCCGTCCGTCCGTAACAAATTGTGTCCGCTCTATATCTAGAGAACCGTTATGATTTCAAAGTTTATACTTGACATGTATATTAACCAACACCAGAGGGTGTGTTATAATGTATGTACAACTTCCTAGATCAAACTTTGGTTTTATTTGACAACCTTATGTCCAATGATAAAGATACAAATTTTTTACCACACATTGTTCACAGCGGGGCCCACAGAGATGGCCCCCATCTCAATGATTTCTAGTTTTTCGAATTTTGAGTTTGAATGTCCCTCTGGTATTTTCGCCTCTCTTTGGTATTTACCTTATTATTGTAGCCTTAAAACTGTCAAATCATATCAAATCGACTCTGAGAAATTCACAGATTTTTTTCTCTCCCAAACCTTCATTTGAAGAAAACTGCCACTTTTAAGATTTGAAAAACCCACAGTTCAACCAGTTGTGATTTTATGATTTTTTTTAACAAGACAACCCCTGTATTTCAATGGTGTGTGTTGGTTCATTGATGTCATATTTGTTTTTCCTAAATTGTATTATAGATTTATAGGCCATTAGTTTTCTCATTTACAAAATGTAGTTTGTTTTAAATTTTTCATGTGAGGAATTTTATAGTTGACTATACATTTGATATGGGGTTTTTCATTGTTGAAGGCCAAACATTGACCTATCATGCCTATAATTGCTTATATTTTTGTCATTTGAGACGAGTTATATATATATATGTAAACCTCAGATCTGTGTACGGCTTCAAATCTGTTTCCGTTTCTCAAATCTGTGCCCATCGTGACGTCAATCGCTAATTTATGTCCGTTAAAAAAGATACGGCCTCAAATCTGTGTCCTATTTTCAAATTTGTTTTCAATCGTGACGTCATTCGCAAATCTGTGTTCGTTAAAAAGGTACGGCCTCAAATCTGTGTTCTTTTTCAAAATCTATTTCCAGTTTGTTTCGCTATGCGCAAATTTATGCCATTCTAATAAGTACGTCCTTATAGGATTTTTGTTTTATTAAGTCATTTCCTATAATTCAATGTCAAGTTGGGATGTGTTCTCCATGTGTGCTTAAAAATTTTACATGCGTATGTAATTATTGTATGATTTATATTTTATTTTAAAACTACAACATTTTCAAATTGTTAGCTTTTCTTGATCCCGTGTTTAATTGTTCTGTTGTAATTATCGTTAATTCCCTTTACTCATTACGTCTTGATAACAAATACGAAATATAAGTTAATAAACAACCAGAGACAAAATGACATCTGTATACAAGCAACTAAAGATACATGTACGGCCTTCAACAATGAATTGAACCTATTCTGTATCGTAATCTGTAAACACATACACCTAGTATTTACAAACGTTTTGTTCAATGTTTCAATGTATATGTACCACATAAAAATGTTTAGGGTATAATTTATTGCCGGTGTTACAACGACATTTTGTGCCACTATCTTATTAAAAAAGTTTTTTCTGGCAAGTCTGGTGAAACATATTCCGATTTCGAATCTATGTATTTTTTAAAATTCATTGTGTACCATGACATCAACATTCAACAACCACGACATAATTCAGTGTACAAATTATTGGCATAACGAGCATACATACTTTATTAATGTGCCTTCAAGAATGAAACGACACATATATTTTACTTGATTACGTCTTGCTATGTCTTACGTCACCATATTTCGATAAAGGACATATATTTGAGACAAAATGTCCATGTATTTGAGTAAATAAAGGACATAGATTTGAGACAATACAGGACATAAATTTGGAACGTCTATGACGCAATATTAAAAAGGACATAGATTTGCGGAAAGGACATAGATTTGAGGCTGGACATAGATTTGAGGCTTACATATATAAGAACAATTTTATATATTCTAGCACTTAACAAAGTTCAAAGCAAAAGAACAAGGAATTTTCTGTAATTTATTTACTATAACATTAGACAAAGGTCAATTTTAAGATGTTAATTAAAAAGAAATCAACTGATTGAAGATAGTATAGATGTAGTTAACAGAAAAGAGAATGGGCAAAATACACAGAATAAAGTGCAAAAAAAAAAAAAAATATGCGAAAAGTGGGTGCTGAAATATAAAATTTAGAATAAAGTGAAATCATTAATGATCTAAAAATTAAAGAATACAGAAATGAAGGACCCTATCCAGACCCTCACCAGATGAATCAATAATAAAAAAAGATGGTGTAAGCCTCAATTAGAGAAAACTTAGAGTAATAGTATACATTTCAGAAAATATGAATGTAGAAAGAAAGGCACAATCTTTTAAGGCAGCTTTCAATAGTAGGACAGGTTAATTACAGGAGGGTCTGAATTTTTATGTTTTCTCGTCCAAAATTATGAAACTCATACACATTGCCTAGAACCAACACTCACAGACAGAATTCAAATTTGGGTAGTGAGTCATTTATCGTTCAAGAGTAATGCCGCTATTTGACTTGGAAAAATAGCAAAACTTGACAACGGGCATCCTTGTCCTCAGAAACATTCTCCTTTATTTGGGTTAATATGTGCATTGTGAAACACTAATTCTCCTCAGCAGTGCTAAAACAAAACATTCAAAATAAAGCTAAAAGTTTGTTTTATTTTTGTTGCTACATGTATTGAGCAAATTAGAAATGCAAGTTTTCTTGATATATATAATTTACGTACACAATAAACTAAAGTAACAAGTTCATTGAAATATATATATATATATATATATATATATATATATATATATATATATATTATTTTTTTTATTTGTAGAATCCTGATTGGTGTGACCGGCATGAATCCCAGATAGAAAATGAAGCGTATACAATTGATAAATATGCACTTTTGACACATAGGAAATATAGGTGTCAATGACTTGCTAGTTGCAAGTGCATTTGAGTGGATGAATCCATAATTTTGTGTAAATTGTTTTTGAAAAAATTAAAAACCGTTTACACATGTTACAGCATTCTACAGTACCATGAAGTGATGTTGGAATTAATCTGGACAAGATGCAAATTGTACATGTGCATTGAATAAATTGCAAACTTGCAATTTCTTGGAAAGATCACACAACTTGATAGCTGTGAATAACTTGGATAATCATGATAGTCATCATAACTATTCATTTGAAATAGCTACATGTATAGCAATTGGGAATGATAAGAATTCAAAGTATCAGTGAATATTTGTAGTGCATCATATCTGAATTTGATTAGTGCCTTGGATAAATATTATTTTAAAATATCAATTTGGAATAATAAGAATTCATAGATTCAGTGAATATTAATTATATCAAAGTGCATCACATCTGAATTATATATTAATTATTTACTGTCAAATGACTGCTTTTCGGTGCTTAAAGTCTAAATGTATTCATGAATTTATCATATGGATTACAAATGTAATGTTTATAGCCAAACTGGCATTTTGTACTGGTCAAGCATATTAAACAATACTTCAAAGTATCACTTTATTTATATCACCATTGATCACAACTGCTTTTTGCTAACAAAAGTCACACAACTATCATAAACATTCAATTACATGTAATTATATTTTAGTCTTGTGTAGTATAAAATGTAATAAAATAAGGAGATGTGGTATAAATGCCAGTGAGACAACTATCACCAAAGACCAAATGAGGTAGTTGTTACATGTAGTAACTAATGGTCACTGTACAGCCTTCACGGATGATCAAAACCTGTACTGCATAGCAAGCTATAAAAGGTCAGACATAACAAAACGTCAAACAATTCAAAATAGAAACCCAACAAACAGCCTGGTTTAAGTACAAAACAAACGAATAACAAATAGGATATTACAACAACCACTTAAAAGTAGCATGCTTGTTTTAAGTATGGGTGATTGTTGGTTAGATTCTTATTCTAGACGTAAAAATTGGTATTTGCTGATCTTCACTATACATGGCAAAGCACGTAGCATTTAGGAAAAGAGTTGATGTCTTTCAGCAGACTGATGTATGTAGCATGCTTAAAATCTGGTTAAAACTATTGGCCTACTACAAAGCAGGTTTCATACATATTAACATGTTGTCCTTAACATGCTTAATATGCATAGTGTTTGCCATTTGATGTATACCCACCTTCATTCATTGAATCAGAAAGTTGATCATGTGATTTGCTTATATCTATTTGCAAATTATGTTCAACAAAATGGATAAATTTGCCACAACTTGGTGTAATCAAATAACCACATCGTAAATACCAATTCTATACATCTTGTTCTGTCTGTGTAACCAATTAGAAAACTTATAATTTGAAGCTAACATAATGATCATATTCCATAGATAACACTTTTTATTTTGTTTGGTCATGCTCCAATTATGAGCCCAGATTTATTTGAAATATAGTAGTTTGATGGCCATGGTCCAACCCACCATAAAAATATATATTGAGAAAAAAATGATTTAAATTGATTTTGAGAAATAATAAAAAAAAATAACATGAATACCAGTGTTAATAAAGATACCAACTGGTGTCTTAATCACACTTTAAAACTTTCAGTTAAGGCTATGATACAATACCAGTTATTCCTAGATGTTAATAGTATGTCCCATTTTCAACAGAATTGAATGAAGTCCAAAACCGTCTTGTAGTCTGGATTGGAGCTCCTTTAATTTCTGTATTCTTTAAATTTTAAAGCATTTTTCTTTATCTTTGAAAATAGTGTGTATTCTGTTAAAATTCTTCTGAAAATATTTTTTTCTAGTAAACATGTTAAATTTCATTTAATAAGCTATTAAAGATGATTTCTTTATTCTTTCTGTCATGTCTGTAATCAGCATTGTTTTAACTAATTCTTTTATTTTCCACAGTAATTCTTTATATTTTACGGTTATTATGCTGATTCATTAAACCCCATCCAGACCCTCAGTATTGTGGACTTATATATTTTCGTGGATTCAGGAAACAGTTAACAAGATTTAAGTTATTGTTTGTATATTAATTGTGGAAAGCCCCTGATTAACACATTTTTCTGGTCCAATAATCACCATTAACATGAATGTATCGTAACATCTCCGGACACGTGCCAAACTACCCATTTCAAATTTGAATTTACAACTTTATAAGATGAGCAATTACTTCGTGGTTATTATTGAATTTTGTAAACTTACCCAATAGCTACATTTATGTCACAAATGAACGATGCATTTAAAATGTGTTATTTAATAGTGCTTTTAGGCCTCGGTAGTAAAAGGATGTTCCCTAATACCACCCTTCCAGTCTTAGTAAGTCGTAGAAGTTTAAGAAGCCCGGCATTCTGGTCAAACCTCCTCTTCGCGTCAGTACGAATTAAATAGACATGTCGATGGATTTATGTGAGAAATTAAAAGTTTCCAAACAAGGTAAAATTATTGGTTTCGCTGTTTGGGATGTATAATATATTGGTATAAGCTAGTCCAGCATCTCTGTGGGTTATATATTGGTATGACAGCAACAGAACGACAAAAAACAACCAACATACATCTTGAAGGCGGCATGTCAGTATTCAACAAAAGACCAGAGTCTATAGAATATAACAAGCACTAAAGCATTCAAAGTCTATACAATTGTAAATAAGTTAGTTAAACAGAAACCATCTAGAGATCTTATCTCCTTGTCTAAAACGCTGGCAAGTTTCTTTGAAACTGGTTTACTTGTATCAAAATCACCGACAAGAGTTATTGTGTCGGACATATATAGTTGTATCCATTGATGCAGGGTATATAAAACTAAGGAGATGTGCTTGGTATGATTGCCAATGAGAAAACGATCCACCTAAAGTCGAATGAAGTGGATGTAAGCAATTATAGGCAACCGTACGGCCTTCTAAAATGAGAAAGAAAGAAAAAAAAAAACATACCATATAATCTTCTTTAAAAGACCCCGACATGAAAAATATGAAACAATTCAATTGAGAAATCTAACGGCCTAATTTATAACAAAACAATTTGCGAAAAACAAATATAACGGACATGAATCAGCGACGAGTACTGAATTACAGGCACATAAGAAATGTGGCGGGGTAAAACATGCCTGGGACAGTGGTGTAACAGTGCAATATAAGAACAAACTATAAGGGCTTAACTCATCAGATCGATACAAAGCAGTAAACCAACAAAAACACAGACCGGACGTGGCAGGGTATTATTACATCCCTCACAACAAAAGAGATGCAAGTTACGGATCGCAGTTACTGACATCGTGTTCAAAACCAATAACAACTAATAAAACCATCACGTATCTAAGACTAAAATGTTCACTTGTGTTAAAACCCTGGACATGTTTATTCTTTTAATTCATAACAAATTACTTTTTTTATTTGTGTGTGTAAAAAAGGGGATTACTTTACATGATACACTGGATTTTTTATCAACAGGATAAAATGACAAGAGACGTTAAACCTGGTGCACAGGTCGGCTTAAGACGGTGCTTGGACACACAAACAAACCTTTGCAAGAACACTTTTGATGAATCTTTATTGATCTGTTGCGGGGCACTCATTAATCCACATTACACTTTGACGGATGACGGTTAAAATATTCGCTCTTCATCCCGGTCGACTTACTTTGCAAAACCTCATATTTTTTTTTTGTTCTTGTCCACTGAAATAATTGCCACTGGACATTAAAAAACCACAATAATTTATTTGACAATATGAATTGGTTCCAGCAGAGACATATGATACAATGTATTACAATATTAGCTACATGTAGATAAAATTTCTGATTTTTTCGTACCAGGCTAACATCAAACGATTTATTTTTTTTGTCGCGAAACCTTTTTTATTAACTTAAATTTAATTTAATGGCAAGTACTTTAAATCTGATTTTGTCCCTTCTCCTAATCAAAATCTTGGTTTTTTTCAGAAAAAAAAAAACAAAAAACATAACTCCTCTTAAATGGTCGATCCTTTTAACCAAAATAACGTGAACAGCTGTCTGGCCAAAAAGGGACCTAAGATAGCCAAATTAATATTTAAATGATTAAATTTGTTAAAGATTTTTAGATATATCTTAAGATTAATAAAGTTAAATTAGAAACTAGAAACCTAGAATATAAATGTATATTGACCTTTAAAATACAATATATTGGATAATAAGAGAATATTTCAAATGATCTATATCGATTAAAACAATCTTATAATGGCCGAATAAGGTTGATTCCTGACCAGTTGTTAAGTGTTCGGTGACCAATATCGGCTCACTTTATACACGTGTCGGACAAATTAACAAAAAATCGGTTCATTCTGGCTATTCCTACATTTTGAAAATTTTAGGTAAAATAGTAAAATTTTATGTAGGAGTTCCAGCGTCTCTTTTCACAAAAATCTTAGAGTAAAAATACTCGTAAGTCATACACATTTCAGTATAACTTACGATCAATTTTAATCGTAAGTTTTTGTGAAAAGAGTCGCAGAATTTTATGTGAACAGTGGGATTATGTAGGATTATGTTGTAACAACACTAAACTAATGAGTCAAGGTAAATCCAAGTAATTATTGTCAATCCAATCAGGGATGACCACCTCGGCTTTACATCACAAGTTACATTCAGCGGGAAATTACCTGTTTTATATTTAGATTATAACTTGTAATTTAACAAGTAATAGCTTTTCTAAAAAAGCTAGCCGTCTCTTAGCTAATGAAAGTGGAAAGTGTTCTCGCTTTGTAGATTAATCATTCAGAATAGCCTTGCATATAAATCAATAAATTTTACCAAACACGTTATGAAGCAATAAATCGTTTAATGTTGGGTGTCAAATAAGGTCCTTATTGTACTAATCCATCAAAGCTTAACATACTGGATTGACATAATCTTTGTGAGAGACTGTTCTTTTAAACGCCAACAGTTTTTCGTATTTGAAATTTATAATTTTCTTTTATTTCTCTTTCTCTCATATAACATATATATATCGCCCCCTTTGTGGGAAAAATTTGGTTGATTATATAGGAATCTTTGAAGCATGACTAGAGCCCCCTAGGTCAGTAAGCGCCCCTCCCCTTTATGAAAAGTTCTGGATCCGCCACTGTAAGACTTTTCTACCTCAGGAATAAATTACCTTAGCTGTATTTGGCAAAACTTTTAGGAATTTTGGGTCCTCAGTGCTCTTCTACTTCGTACTTTATTTGGCCTTTTAACATTTTTGATTCGAGCGTCACTGATGAGTCTTTGTAGACGAAATGCGAGTATGGCGTACAAAATTTCAATCCTGGTATCTACGATGTGTTTATTTACAATCAACAGTCATTTAAAGTAAGTCAAAAGCCATTATTTTTTAAATTTCCATGTTTATTCATGAATTTGGAGATATATATATATATTTTCTTTGATATTCACCATTTTAAAATATCTGAATAAGATTATAAAACCTCAAGTTAAACCATTAATATTAA
>JAASAO010002335.1:0-11842 GCA_017311375.1 Mytilus coruscus
GAAGTACATACATGTACATGTATAATAGTTATTATCTGCATGCATGCAGTGTTATTTTAATTTAAATACTGATGATAACCATATCTAAAAAGAACATGTCAAGGTGGGCAGTCATGATTAACAAACTACATAATATATCTATTAGTCCAATAATATTTTGTCATGAAAGGCTTCTTTAATTTTTTGCTGTGATCCTTCCTAAGACATTATGATGGACTGTCATACATATGAACTTGATTCACAGTAAAAAATCAACAAATCTGCCTTTCAAGAAATCATAATATTATATTATCATGATTATTTAGACTATGCATTTAAATTGGTCAATTCAATCAACAAGTATAAAAATTTGCTATTGGTCATATTGATGACTTGAGTACATCGCCTGTACGAAATGTGATGCCCGTATATGACACGGAAACCAGGCATAAAAACCATACTTTATCCCGGCGTCATTGCAGTGTTTAAGGAATGCATTTCCAGGTGTCAACCAAGCGTAAACCAGGCGGAAACTAAGCGTAACTGAGGCAGAAACCAGGCGTAAAATTTAAATGAGTACGCCTGGTCCAGAGAAACCAGGCGTAATATGCAAATGAGTATGCCTGGTCAATAAATAAACCAAGCGTAATATCCTTACATAATACTACACTTATTTCAAATCAGTGTATCACCCTAGCTGTGTGCTTTTGTGTATTTAATACAAACTTCTGTACTGTTGCTTTAATTTCTCGTTGTTTGACATAAAACTGGAAATATTAACCATTGAAGAAGCTAATATATAAATAAATACATTTTAGACAGACACTGTCTCAAATAAGTTTAAGTTTAAATAAAATTATGACAATTAATTTTCCTTGAAATAAAACTTAAGCATTTTAATTAACTAAGTTTTTTAAATTAATGTCCTTTAAAATATAAATGATAATACTGCAATTTAACTTCATGTAAAGATTTTAATGTTATTATCCAAGGATTTCAAAATTACTGTTAAAACTTATAACTTAGGTTATACTCACATAATTATTATTTACCATGTATTACTTTCCATTTTTTCACAATTTTATTAATCAATTTGATTCCATATTTTCAATTTCAAATTCTTCCAAAAGCACAAAACAAGCTAATTATCCTAAATGTATGAAGCTGCCATAAGTCCAACTCTTGCAAACTAAAAGCAAAGAACCAAATTTTGAAAAATTCCATGATCCTTTAAACAAAGCATTATGGGTATTATGATTTACGCCATACCAACAGTTTTACGCCCGTAAGAAAATTTACGCCTTGCTTATTTCAATTTACGCCAGGTTTACTCCTTTTTCTACCTCCGTTACAGGACTACAAATTTACGTTATTTGCTCCTTATTACGCCTGGATCTAAACACGTAACTACCACTTACGCCTGGTTTATGCCTTATTTCCAGGCGTAATACGCCTATAATTTCATACGGTGTGAAAATGTTATTTTAAGATAATTTATCCAAGGTGCAGGCATTTATCAGAGAGATGCAAGGTTAAGGATAATTCAGAATCTATGAAAGAATTTCATGCTGTTTTTGCTTTCGACGCTTTCAACTTCTAGTAGGAATCTATAAAAATAGGGTGTTGAAAAATACCCTCAAGCCTTCAGCAAAAATGTTGTAATCTGGACTTGAGACTGGAATTGGGCGGACAACATCATGCCAGATTCATTTAATAATCAAATGTTTAAAAGTCACCAATATGTGCCAATATTAAAATTTCAAGTGTTATTCGGTCATTACTGGGACTATTATACTATGTTAGTATAATAGTCCCAGGTCATTAAGTGTTTTTGGATAATAACGGTGTTATTCGGTCATTCGTGTTACTCTGGTCTGTGGGCTCCAAATTAAGGGATCAGGGTTCCTCGTGTCCCAGGCTTCAAATTAGGGGCTCATGGTTCATTCGAACAATGGTGTGTGCCTAAGGCTCCAGTGTTCGGTCTCCATGTTTTGAGGGTAGGGATCCCGGCTCAAGCAATGTGGGCACCGGCTCCGAAGCAACTGTGGAGCCAGTGTTAAAATTTACCTACAAAACATAAATTAGGAACGAATTACAGGGCGAGTGTTGAGAATAGGATCTTGGCAAGATGCAGAGAACTTATTTCATTCGATATTCTGTTCATTTACTGACTAGATTCTATAAATTATTCTAATTTCATATATTTTTTGCAGTCTACTTTCGTTTTGACCACGTGTATATCATACTTGCTAACACTGAACTCGTTTTTTTCTTATACAGTGCCATTTTTCGCCATCTGAAATGAATGATTAACAAAAGAAACAATGTATGTTTCATATATTTTACAAATTTGGTGTCTTAAACTTACTTTTCTTGTTAGATTTTCACGTAGAAGTGAAAATATTTTCCGTAGCAAGGTGCTTTCCATTCTGCAAACCACAAGCATCTTTCTGACGGCGATCGTCTTCTGATTGGTTGATCCTCAAAGGAGGGGGTCCCACAAGCGGACAATCTCCGCAAGAAAAACAGATATTGCAACCGTTTACAATATAATTAAGGCACAAACATACAATATTCGCGTTTCAGTAAATAAATTACACCATATTGATACCCGTTTTTAATTCAAATGCATGTATGTAATTTATTATCATACATTTTTTTCGACAGACGCAGCTTTCGGTCTCATCGCCATTCATGAATATATGAATATTTAATGAGGTCTTTGCAGAGTTACCTCTCCTGACCAAATCTAATCGAAATTGCCTTAACATCACTGCGTGATGAATCATAAGGGGGTTCAAAAAATTTGGGGGAGGGATTTTTTTTTCCTTTCCTTCCTTTTTTTTCTTTAAAAATTTCCAATTTAAATTGGTTAATTCTGATTTATATATAAAAGCAAATAATACTGATATGGTTTGAATAGGTAAATTAAAAAAAAAATCAGTTCTTAGACCACATTCATTCTGTGTCAGAAACCTATGCTGTGTCAAATATTTATTCATAATCCAAATTTAGTGCTGTATCAAGCTTGAATGTTGTGTCCATACTTGCCCCAACTGTTTAGGGTTCGACCTCTGCGGTCGTATCAAGCTGCGTCCAACGGAGCATTTAATTGAGATATCCATTTGACGTGACTCTGTGCATATGTATCCCGTCATACTTTGAACGACAAAATTATTTTATTTTATTAATATTACTTTTACTGTTAAGTCGGTTTTTAGTGATATACATTTGACGTGACTCTTTACTTATGTATCCCGTCATAATTTGAACCACACTATTATTTTATTTATTTATATTACTTTTACTGTTAAGTCTGTTTTTTGTGATATCCATTTTACATGACTCAGTGTTTATGTATCCTGTCATACTTTCAACGACAAAATTATTTTATTTATTAATATTACTTTTACTGTTAAGCCTGTTTTTTTGGTGATATGCATTTGACGTGACTCTGTACTTATGTATCCCGTCATAAATTGAACCTCACTATTATTTTATTTATTAATATTATTTATTTACTTTTAAGTGTGTTTTTTGTGATATCCATTTTACGTGACTCTGTATTTATGTATCTCTTCATACTTTGAACGACAAAATTATTCTATGTCTACCTGTGCGAATTTCAAACGCGCGATTTTACATAGATAAACAAAATCGTATAATATAAGCATAATGATGTTAAATTTGATGTATGCCTTTTAGTGCTTCTTCGTTACATTTGTTTGTTTTTATAGTGATTAAGATGATAACACAATGTTGACTGCTGTAACCCTGTTTTTGACATTTTTACCTATTGTGTCTGTTTGTTTTGTTCACGCATCGTTGTCAATATAATGGAATTTGATGCGACTGTCATACAAGTGAGAGGTTTGGCTAGCTATAAAACCAGGTTCAATCCACCATTTTCTACATAAGAAAATGCCTGTATCAAGTCAGGGATATGACAGTTGTTTTCCATTCGTTTGATGTGTTTGAACTTTTGATTTTGCCATTTGATTGGGGACTTTCCATTTTGAATTTTCCTCTGAGTTCAGTATTTTTGTGATTTTACTTTTTTCTTGAGACATTGTAGATGGAAATAAGGGGCAAAACTATATCTTATTCAAGTTATAAGAAAAAAGAAATAGAAAAACAAGAGAAAGATCTTAGAAATGAAATCCTAACTTTGGAAGAAAAAGTAGATGAAGGTTCAATACAGATTTTGGAAAAAGGAAAAATATGAATTAGAAAATATAAGAAAAGAAAAAATAAAGGGAAAATAATTCGATCAAGAATACAATGGGTTGAAGAGGGTGAAAAACCTACTAGCTATTTTTGTGGACTAGAATCAAAAATTTTACAAATAAGATATTACCAAAAGTAGAAAAGAAAATGGAGATGTAATTTCAAAATAAAAGGATATTTTATGAAAATTTATATCAGAATAAAGATCAATCAAAGGGAGTTAAATTCAGTAAACTCGAAGAAGATTGAAAGATATAAAGTTTAAAACAATAACTGATGATGAGAAAATAATCTTGAAGGTAAAATAACAATTGAAGAATCTGGTTTGATATTGCAAAATATGAAAATAATAAAACACCAGGATCTGATGGTTTCTCCACAGAATTTTAAAAATTTTGGATAGATTTGAAAATTTTGTTGTAGACTCCTTGAACTACAATACTGAGATTGGGTAACTGTCTGTTACGCAAAAACAAGGAATCATTACATGCCTGCCAAAAGGAAATAAGCCTAGACATTTCTTATAAAATTGGCGACCTATATCTTTATTCAATACAGTTTATAAAATTGGCTCTGGGGTAATAGCAAAACGCTTTAAAACAGTTTTAGATAAACTGATAGATTTTGATCAAACTGGATTTCTTAGTGGGAGATATATTGAGAAAATCTTCGTTTAATTTATGATATTATGTAATTTACTGAGGAAAAGATATTCCAGGACTTTTATTGCTCATAGATTTTGAAAAGGCATTTGAATCGATTTCTTGGAAATTTTTAACCAGTGTCCTGAAGTTGTTCAATTTTAGAGAATCAATAATTAATTGGATTAAAGTTTTTTACAATAATATTAAATCAGCTGTTAATCAGGGAAGACATCTATCAGAATTTTTTTCTATAGAACGAGGCTGTAGACAAGGTGATCCCTTGTCGCCTTATATTTTTATTCTCTGTGCGGAGATATTAGCACTAAAAATACGAAATAATGATAAAATAAATGGCATTACAGTTACTCAAGTTGAGCACAAACTTTCACAATTTGCTGATGACACATCTCTTATTTTAGATGGCAAAGAAGAATCTTTGAATGAAGCATTAAATGAATTAAATTGGTTTGGAAATATATCTGGTTTAAATATTAATTTTTCTAAAACACAAGTTATTTGGATAGGAAATAAAAAGTATAGTAATGAAGTATTATGCCAAAATAGAAACCTTTCATGGGGAGAAACATGTTTTAAGTTTTAAGTTATAAGGTACAAGCTTTGATGTTAATCTTGATAGAATTGTAAAAATTAATTATGATGAAAAAATTGTACAAATAAAAGGTGTAATTAAACAATGGTCAAAACGAAATCTTACTCTTATTGGTAGAATTACTGTGGTAAAGACATTAATATTGCCTATTTTAAACCATTTGTTTATATCCTTACCAAATCCAAGTGATGATATTTTAAAAAATGTTATTGAACTTATGTACAATTTTATATGGAGTTCACCAATTGATAGAATAAAGAGAGATGTTTTACAAAATGAAATTGAAGATGGTGGACTCAAAATGATAAATCTTGGTGCATTTATTTTGGCATTGAAGTGTACATGGATAAGGAGACTATTTAAAACAGACAGCAAATGGCAGAATGTTTTTTTGTCAAATGTTCATGTAGAACTTGAAAACCTTTATGGCTGTGGAAGTGTTTATATACAAAAATTACAACAAAATATCAAAAATAAATTTTGGCAAGATGATCTAAAAGCATGGCAACTTCTCAGAGAAAAAGATGAATATGACAGTTGGGAATGCTTTCTTGCTAGTCCAATCTGGCTTAACAATAATATAAAGGTAGAAAATAAACCTATTTTTTATAAAGATTGGTTTGAAAATGGTATAAGCTAGTCCAATCTGGCTTAACAATAATGTAAAGGTAGAAAACAAACCTATTTTTTATAAAGATTGGTTTGAAAATGGTATAAGATTTATAAATGATATTGTAAATGAAGATGGGACTTTTTTCTCTCTTCAAAAATTAGAAGAAATGTATCAGATAAATGTGAATTTCATGAGATATAATAGTATTATATCTGCTGTACATCAAGCATCAAAATCATTTGATGGCAAAAAATCACATATTAGAACTACCTTTAATTCCATCTGCTATTAAAAGTTCAAAAGGATCTAAAGATATGTATACTGTTTTAAATAAAAATAAAAGTGTTCCCACAAGAAAGTTAAGATGGACTGAAACTTTTGGCTTTGATAAAAATCATTGGAAAAAAATTTATAAACTGCCATTTGTTGTCACAAAAAATACTAAGTTACAGTGGCTACAGTATAGATTCAATCATCAAATCTTAGCACCCCAAGGGTGACTGGGGAATAAAGTATGGTCACCATTGGTCTTCCTCCGACCGGCGGTAAAACCCTCGTCAAAGTGGGGCGTCCGTTTGGCTGTGCGGGATGTACAAATTTGCAGCCACGTCCGGTCAGAATGGGGACGTCAAATCCGATGCCTCGTGTAAAGAGAGTGCCACGCTTTTGCACGTTAAGAACCCTTGCAACAACTCTTTGAGGGGTCCGTAGGAGACCTGTTGCAAGGCTAAATTTCTGTCCCTATCCAATATACCCTCATTTCCCGTGGCAGTCTAAATTTCTCCGACCTCAATCCCAGACGCCTCTATTACAGAACCTACCTATTGTATTTATTGTTAATTTGTTCTCGTCCTGAATATGCATGAAATATTTGCCACTGGACGTTAAGCAACAACAATCAATCAATCAATCAATCAAATCTTAGCTACAAACAAATTTCTTCATAAAATTAAGATTTATGATAATCCAAATTGTACATTTTGTAAAAGAGAAATTGAAACATTAGAACATTTATTTTGAGAATGTGAACATACACAGATATTGTCAGAACAGATTGAAAATTGGTTTCTGACCAATGGAATTAATGTACTTTTTACAAAAGAAGTTTTTTTGTTTGGTAACATTGCAAAAATATCAAAAGGCAATGCAGAAAATACTCTTTTTCTTATCATAAAACAATATGTTTATAATACCAGATGTTTTAAAAAAAACCTGTCAATAAACTCAGTAATAGAGAAGATGAAATATTTGTATGCAATTGATAAAAATATTGCTATGAAAAACAAATGTGAATATCAGTTTCTTAGAGAATGGAATATTTTTGATAGATTACTTAGTTAAGTATATACTTTAAATTTAATGTTATAAATGAAAATGCTGGATTTACTATATTGAAGTAGAATTCAATGTCTATATATGAATTGTATTGAAAACTCACCACACTATTCTCTCTCACTCTCTCTCTGGTGTTCAGAATACTTTACTCTCTATCTTATATTTGTATATTTGAAGAAAAAAATGCTTCCCTAGAAAGATGTATTGATTTGCTATTATATTTGTGTATAATATGTTGTAAATTGGAAGTTATTAAAAAAAATGAACTAAAATTATAAATCATACAACACTAACAAAGGCCAGAGGCTCCTGACTTGGGACAGGCGCAAAAATGCGGCGGGTTAAACATGTGTTGTGAGATCTGAAAAGTAGTATACCGCTGTTCAAAAGTCAAAATCCTTTTACCTGTATAAGATTGACTTTTTTAGGATAGAATCAGTTAACCAAATAGATCATCCTTGTTTCACTTTTAATGTCGATATTATGTTCCTTAGAATAGCTGAATTCATGCGTAACCTAAGCTAAGAGGTTAAACTATTGGTCACACAAATACGGTTTCAATGAGGACGAATTATTCATCTTGCAAGCAGAACCCCAAGGGTGACTGGGGAATAGAAGTATGGTCACCATTGGTCTTCCTCCAACCGGCGGTAAAACCCTCGTTAAAGTGGGGCGTCCGTTTGGCTGTGCGGGATGTACAAATTTGCAGCCACGTCCGGTCAGAATGGGGACGTTAAATCCGATGCCTCGTGTCAAGAGAGTGCCACGCTCTTTGCACGTTAAGAACCCTTGCAACAACTCTTTGAGGGGTCCGTAGGTGACCTGTTGCAAGGCTAAATTTCTGTCCCTATCAATATACCCTCATGTTCCCGTGGCAGTCTAAATTTCTCCGACCTCAATCCAAGACGCCTCTATTACAGAACCTACCTATTGTATTTATTAATTTGTTCTCGTACTGAATATGCATGAAATATTTGCCACTGGACGATAAGCAACCAACAATCAATCAATCAATCAATCTTGCAAGCAGTGAAGCTAATTTTGACAAAATCGAACCAAATTGGCTGCTAAAAGCGAATTATTATTCCACTATTTCACTTTCATTAATCATTGCACATTAAATGGGTGGAATGTTTGGTGGGTGTCAATTCATGCGTGAACAAGTTTTGGCCATTGAAATTCTGC
Organism: Mytilus coruscus; assembly: GCA_017311375.1. Taxonomy (NCBI): domain Eukaryota; kingdom Metazoa; phylum Mollusca; class Bivalvia; order Mytilida; family Mytilidae; genus Mytilus; species Mytilus coruscus. The sequence continues at coordinate 8,594 of JAASAO010002335.1, forward strand.
ATTTAGCAAAGGATTGGAATTATCAAAATATGATCAGGTTAATTAATCTAGAAAAGGTATTTAAATTTAGTTAACATAGTTCATCGTTTTGATTCCTCAATGGTGACTGGAGAAATAAGGTCACTACAGGTCTTCCGACCGGCAGTTAAACCCTTGCCAAAGTGTAAAGTAAAATTATGCTCAAGTTGTCTAAACTGTTTACAGTCACTTGTTTTTAAGACAACAGCTGTATTCATGTCTTATACGAATGATTATTGAATGCTTATCGCGGCAAGATCTACATAATGTATTTCAAATGTTTTCAGACAATTTTAAAAATCAGACTAAAAATATGTCTATGTTTAATCACCACGTTCATATAGACCCGAGTTAAAGCAAACAGTAATGTCTTTTACAAGTTTACATGTGGTAATGCTACATCAGTTTAAAATGAAAATCTCAAACTTGCTGCTAAAATAATAAATTCAATCCATACATGTCAAACCATAATTTAAAAGCTATAAAGGTGACTGTCAGAAACAGTTTGCTTACTCTATTTGTATGTGTTGACTTTTAAAGCATAACAAGTCTCCTTAAAATGATTAAATGACAGCAGCTTAGTTTTCGTTTGTAATACAACTGACACACCACAGAACAGGTAGTAGTTTACACAGCTTAAAAGTAAAATGTAACTGCCTGTTATGATGTTAATGTTCATTGTAAATTCGTTTTACTTCATCATCAGTATTACAACAATAAAGTACAATAGATAGGTCATGTTGTAGATAGAGGCCATCGGGATAAAGGTCGGGGAAGTTTAGACTGCAACTGGAAAATGAGGGTATATTGGTTAGAGACAGATAGTGTGCCTTGCAACAGGCCACCTACGAACCCCTCAAAAAGTTGTTCTAAGGCTCTAAACGTGCAGAGAGCTTGGCACTCCTTATACACGAGGCATCGTATTAAACGTCACCAATCTAACGACAGTTGGCTGCGTTCTTGTACATCATGCACAGCCAAACTGACACTCCACTTTGGCAAGACTGCTTTACGCCGCATCAGCACAAAAAAGTCTACATCGTGGCTAAAGTTGTCACATATTTCATATATTAAAACAAGATTTTTTCTATTTTAAATCAGACAAAACTAATTAATCAATATATTTAACCTTCCATCATATGTTTCCAGCCCCTTCTTCAAATCATTTAGTTGCATCTGAGTGTGGTCAGGTAAGAGGCTGCAACTCCAATAAATACTTCCTTATTATTCATCTCTTCCCACCATCTATTGTTGCCAGATTGATATGCTAATATTTTTATTTAATTAACTCAATTACAGGGTCGAATGAGGGCATAACATTCGACAACGAGAAAAATTAGTGGCTTATTTCTCTTACCAAGTAATTCAAACTAAAAAGAAGTTATTATAAATACCTACACATGATAACTTTTGTCCCTCAAACTGCAAGGGGGAAATTTTTTATTGGCGGTGGAAATAGGCCCTGAATGTTTCTCATTGACTGATATAAAATAAATAAATTAAAATGTATATAATAATCAAAATGAAAATATCAATCATAATTCATATACGCCATGATTAATTATTTTATTCACGAGATATGTTTGAAGATGGTGACAACACCTTCTTTTATAAGGATTTGCGTGCAACATATCAAGCAGGTTTTTGGTTAAAGTTTTTGGTCAAGGTAGTTTTTGATGAAGTTGAAGTCCAATCAACTTGAAACTTAGTACTGTACCAAGTCAGGAATATGACAGTTGTTATCCATTCGTTTGATGTGTTTGAGCTTTTGATTTTGCCATTTGATTGGGGACTTTCCTTTTTGAATTTTCCTCGGAGTTCAGTATCTTTGTGATTTTACTTTTTAGTACACATGTTCCCTATGATATCATCCTTCTAATTTTAGTGCCAAATTAGAGTTGACCCCAATTGCACGGTCCACTGAATATAGAAAATGATAGTGCGAGTGGGGCATCCGTGTACTATGGACACATTCTTGTTTTAGAAACGAAATGATCACAACAATGCTAAATCAGCTCTTATGGTTTGAGTCTGAAGATGATAACGACTCAACAATAGTAAAACATAAGCAAGATTTCATGGACCAAAAAAAAAATAGTAGTAAAGATGAGAGAGATGCAACCATATTAAGTCAAGCCTTACAGGTTGAGTCTGAAGATTATAACGACTCACTAATAGTGGAACATGAGCAACATTTCAGGAACCAAGAATGTAGTAGTAGAGATGAGAGATGCAACCATATTAAGTCAAACCTTACATGATTGATTGATTGTTGGTTGCTTAACCAAAGTGTAGGTAGGGGTAGTACAGAATTTTAGTATAAGTTTAAACTCTTAGAAGTTCAGGGCAGATAAATGTTGAAAATATGCCGCACAGCCCTATATTTTGATCTTTGAATAAAATAGTAGTGCATATCAACTTTCCGTTCTAGGATATAATTTTTTACAAAACTTCATTGTAAAAGTGGCACAGTTTTAGCCGCAAAGGCAGTTCCTATCGGAAATTTCATTCCTTAGAATCAGGATGACATTTTGACAAACAAATGTTTAACGGCTTGACCAGGACATGAATTCGAGTCAGTCGTAAATCGTTGGTCTTGGCTTTTGAGAAGTCTTCTATACCACCTTGGTAGTTTGTAATGGTGTGTTTCATGCGTGACGGCAATGTATTATCTCCCATCCTCATCCTAATATATTCTAACAATTATATGATATGCCATAATTTATAAAAAAAAAATAAAAATTCTATTTTTAGTTTTCCATGCTGTTGGATTAGCACATACAATTTCTCCCTACCAAGATTTTCCAAAAAAAAAAAAAACAGCTGAATATTCTTTTGAAAAAGTAACCCCAAATAAATACTAATTTAAGGTTATTGGCCAAAAAAGTTGACCTACAACAGCAATGGAAAATAACATGACTCTGTCTGACTTAGAAAAAGAGACTAAGTGATGAAAAGATTACAGAATCAGAAACTGTAAATATCAAAAGGTAAGACCTTGCACAAGTATTGGATAATTATGTCAATTTGTACAAAATACATAAAGATAGGTAGCAGCCATATTCTTTTTGGAAAGGAAGCTTGAATTTCATTTAGATTCTAGAACTTTATCAAACCAGTGTGCCCATTTTGTTTGATATTATTTTTTGTGGGAAGTGTAATATGCTCAAGTTTTTTTTTAATTTACAGGAATGGTTTAGTCAGAAGGGCCGAGGAAGGGAGATGCGAAAT